>PVJX010011179.1:0-54393 GCA_004027295.1 Dolichotis patagonum | reverse complement strand
GATGACCATATTGTTGTTTTTGTCAGATCGTGGAGCAGAACTGTTAACAGTCTCACTGTTTGAATGTCTACTTTACATGTTTTAACTTTGTAATTTGAACAACTATTTCCAAGAAGTCAGTATGTAATTAGTCAGGTAATAATTTCTTAGGTTTTATTGTTGTTGTACTTTTCCTTTTTTCCTTGGAATACTGTATGGTTGCTACCCTTTATTCTATTTTATTTTGTTTTGTTTTTTCCTCTTTAAATAAAATTATAAAAAAAAAAGAAAAAAAAGAAAATCAATCCCAATCCCAATCAAAATACAAACAGTATTCTTTACAGAATTGGAGAACACAATCCTAAAATTTGTACAGAGCCAGAAGAGACTCACAATAGCAGAAATAACCCTGGGAAACAATAGCAAATCAGGAGGCATCACAAGTTATAGTACAAAGCTACAGTGATAAAAACAGCATGGTAGTGGCACAAACACAGTCATATGGAGCAATAGAAAAGATTAGAGGGTCCATTAAAACTCCAAGAACATTCAGCTATTTGATCTTTGATAAAGAGGCCAAAAAATAGGCTGGAGGAATATGCCTTTAACTAATGATATTGGGAAAAATTTGCGATTCACACACAGAAAATTGAATCTAGACCTATATCTCTCACCATGTACTAAACTAAAATAAAAATGGATCAAAAATCTAAATATTAATACAGAAACACTTAACACTTAATTTATCTTCTGTTCTATCAGTTCATGTTACTCATAGAGAACAGTGGATATAATATGCATATAACATACTTTGCATATAGCATACTTTGATCATTTTTACTGCCCATTATACCCTTTCCCATTCCCGTCCTCTTCTCTAATACTCTTCCATGAAGTTGTATTTCATTGTTTATTTTTATTTAATGTATGTGTGTGTGGGGGGGTACTGGGGACTGAACCAAGGGTCTCAGGCGTGCTAGGCAAAGCACTCTAACACTAAACCATAGTCCTAACCTGTTTTACTTTTATTTTACTTTGAGACAGGATTTCTCTAAATTGTTTGGGCTGGCTTTGGGCTTGTAATATTCTTGCCTCAGATCTGTGAGTAATTTGGGTTACAAGTGTCATCATTATATCTAGCCCTTATTGTTCTGATTTTCATTTCCCCAGTGGTTGATGTTGAACATTTCTTCTGTGCTTGTCAGCGAAGTCTTAGTGGCTGTGTGCACAGGTTTTAAATCTACCTGTGTGATCTGACTTGGCAGCTTGTGCTTCTGCCAGCTGCTATGAGATCATGGTCCAGGGAGGCTGAGACCTGTATCTAATCATAGTCTGCAGCCAGCTGCCCCCTCAACCCCTTGAGCAAGAAAAAGAAATTCTTATTTTGATATGCTGTTGAGCTTTGTTGTTTGTAACACACCACTACTGCAGCAATAACTGACTAAAACACGTTAACCTTGCATAAAATTTAAAAAATAATTAAGGAACACCATTGTAATCTCTACCTAGATGAAGAGAAGGAACAGTGCCAGTATCTCAGAAGACTCTTGCATGACTCTCCCTCCCCATCATGTCCCCATTTAGTCATCCCTAAATCACTCAGAGAAGTCTCTAAGCAACATAGAGTAGTTTCATTTTGTCTTTATATAAATCCAATCATAAGTGTTCCATTTATAGGCTATACCTTTAATATTATGTTTCACCTACTTTGATGTCTGCAGTTGTAGTTCAACTATTTTTATTGCTATATTCCATTGTATAAATAAACAAACTATAATTTAGTCTATGGCTTATGAGTTTTTCATTTTAGGATGTTTGCTAAGTGCTCCTAAGAACATTCTTACATGGACAGCATGGAGCACAGTGCTAGGGTTTCTCTGTGTATATATCTACATCTGAAATTGCAGGGCTTAAGAGTACACACACTTTCAACTTCAGTTAGACAATGGCAAATGCTAATTCATACCCATTTTGACTTCCTTTACAGAATGGCACATGCTTTCCAGGTCATACCTGCTCAGCAGTGGGTGGGAATTTATGCCTCATGAGGGGGCCCACACTTGGTATTCTTAGGAAATGTGTGCCACTCCAGGTGAATGGGTTGTAGAATACCAGTGTGGTTTATTTTGCATTTCCTTCACAAGTGATGAGTATAAACATGTGACATTATGTTTGCATGGTCCTTTTTGTCAAGTATTTTTGCTACAACTTTTGTGGGATTTGTTGTTTTGGTTGCAGTTATTCATAAGATTTTAAAATATATATAGAGAGAGATATTTGGTCCTTTTTGAGTAGAGTCTCACTGGAGACCAGCCTGGTCTCCAACTCACAGAAATCCTCCTGCTCAGCTTTTTTTGAGTACTGGGATTACAAGCATGTATCATCATGCCCAGCTAAAATATAGTCTAGCTGCTATTCCTTTGTCATATGTGTTGCGAATATATTTTCTAATTTGTGATTTTCATTTTTCACTTTATGACATCTAATTTATGAACAGAACTTTTTATTTTAACAAACATTTTTTGAGCACTTAATATGAGATAGGAATTTTTTTTAGCATTAGGAATAAATGAGTGAAGGGCCAGGGGTTTAGCTCAGCGGCACAAGTGCCTGCCTGGCAAGTGCAAGGTCATGAGTTCAATCCCTGGTACAAAAAAACAAAACAAAACAAAACAAAACAAAACAAAACAAAACAAAACAACAAACCCCCCAAAAGCAAAGCACAATGTTGTCCTTCTTAGGAATAAATGAGTGAATAAAGTAGAACTATTTCTTGTCCTCAGAGAAAGACTGTATTCTAAAAGGAAAATACAGGCAAAAAATAACAAATACAAAACCAGATGTAGTGATGCATGCCTATAATCCCAGCACTAGGGAGGCTAAGGCAGAAGGATTGCTGTGAGTTCAACTTTACAACTGAACACTATCTCAAAAAGACCAAAACAAACCAAAACAAAACAAAAAAACAACTACAGTTTATAGTATGTTAGCAACTTACTTTTTTTTTTTTTGGAGACAGGCACTTGCTATGTTTTTTTGGAGACAGGCACTTGCTATGTTGTAGCCCAGGCTGGCCTTGGCCTCACAGCAATCCTCCCACCTCAGCCTCATGAGTGCTGGGATTACAGGTATCTACCACCACATCCAGCCAACAATTTAGATTTTGAATCTACTTTTACTTATAAATATATTTTTTAAAATCCATCTCCTGGCTTCCAGTAGACTCCAGCCTTCTAGGGCAGACCTTTGGCTTCCTGATAGACCCCCGCAGTACTCTACGGACAGGCTCCTGGCCTTCTACCTTTGACTGAACCCCTAGAATCACCAGCATGTGGACAGCCCTTCTGCCTCTTCCACACCTGCAGGGGGCCACTGTCACCCTACCTGGTAACTCCTTATATATCTATATATCTTGTATTAGAACTATTTCTCTAGTGAGCACTGAGTGATCATCATGTTTGAGTACCTGGGTTCAGACCCCAGCATCACAGAAATAATTTGTGTGTGTGTGCTTTGGAGACAAGCCTGTTGGTTGCTGCCATTCATACCCAGGGTGGCTCTTCCCTCTTCAGGAAACCCATTCGATTACATCCAGGACTATGCCAAACCAGTCAGCTGGGCACTTCTTACTCAACCTTACACAATGGTTAACTATCATTCTGAGCAGCTAAACCCAGGGTGCTGTATCCTTGGACTACAAGCCCAGCCCATGAATCTATTACAAAACAAAACTCCATTTCAGTGAGGTGCTGTAATATTTTTTTCCTCTGTGAGCATTGTAGAATTGTCATATGCAGCAAGAAAGAGGGTTCATGTGGCTTCCTCTGTCTTCCCATCAGCTTCCTTTCTAGGTGGCTTCTGATTGCACCAGAATTGGAGGAGAGATGGATGCAACTTGAGAACATAATTTTAAGTGGAATAAGCCAGAGAAGAAAGCTCAAATATCATGTGGCGAGGCTATGCTTTCAGGGATCATTTCTATAGTTTGTATGAATCAAATATTGCATGATTTTTTCTTATATGGGAAAATATGAATAGAAACAAAATAGAAGAGAGGTAGAAAGTAGGGAAAAATTAAAAATACTTCACCAGTTGTATATTCCATTGTTTCAAAAATAATGCAACTGAGCCAGGGCGTGGTGGTACACTTCTGTAATTCTAGCACTTGGGAGGCTGAGGCAGGAGAACTGTTTGCAAGTTCGAGACCAGGCCGGGCTACAAAGTAAGCTCAAGGCCAGCCTGAACTGCATAGTGAGACCTTGTCTCAAACAGACCAAAAAAAAGAAAAATCAACTGTATGCTAATTTATTCCATTCTTACCAGAGTATTCCAGTTCATTGAAAAGAAAGTTTTGTTACTATCTGTCTATTTCTTTTTTGCAAGAATTTTACTAGTTTATGTCTTTACATATCAACTCCAAAGGTAATGATACACTGTGAATTATTGTATGCTGATTTTTATGAAGTTTTGTTATATTTTTTCATGGAATAAAAATATATTTCATTAGTGCCTATGAATTAAGAAAAAAGAAGAGAGGGTTTGGTAGAACAGCACTTCATGGACTGTTAGAGGCTGTTTGTTTTGTGTTTTGTTTTGAGATGAGGTTTTACTGTGTAGTTCAGGCTGGTCCCAAACTCACAGTGATCCTCTTGTCTCTGCCTCTTGAATGCTAGTGTACGACCACTACCAGCTCTCTAATAACCACAGATTTTACAAGAGTTAGAAGTTGATTGCTTCCTTATGTTTACAATTTCTTTTTCTATTTTTGGTACTGGGGATCAAACTCATGACCTCACACTTGCCAGGTGCTGTGCCACTGAGCTAAATCCTCAGCTCCTATGATTAAAATTTTCTGGAGTTCTCGAAGACTCAATGCAGATGCATCCATTCATCTACCCACCCATCCATCCACCTTATTGCTATGAATTAAGCAGATAGTAAGAGCTGTTTGCATTTTTCTGCATAACACTTTTCTGAAGTTATGTTCCCTATATTTTCAAGTTGTTTATAATTGGTATTTCCTACTAGAATGTAAGCTCTTTGGTGGCAAGGAAATTAACTTTTGATTCACTTCTGTGCCAGCTGTGTTTAAACTGTCTGATGCCCAGTGATTGCACAGTAATTTCTTAAGGAGTAAGTAAAACTGAGATTTTAAATCTAGGAAGTTGGAACATCATTTGAAGATTGAAATGCACCCTTGAAGATTGTTAGTGAAATAGAATTCGTTGGGCTGGGGATTTAGCTCGGTGGCGTAAGTGCCTGCCTTGCAAATGTGAGGTCATGAGTTCAATCCCAAAGAATTTGTGTTTATTCTTTCTTGGTATAATTCTCAGACATTTAATCTTTCACTAGGATTTCTATTTTATGTGGTTTAGATACATTATTTCATTTCTCTTATTTAAAGTCCTTTTATGATTTCCCCAATAAATTTTATTACAAAAGCCATGGGTTCATTCACTCATTTTTCAAATATTTACAGACCACTGTCTGTGCTGGATATTGTAGTTACAGAAACAAAGGCATGCCTCATGTTAAAGGATATACATTGGAGTTTTGAAGATGGATAATAATTTTAAGAATAAACAGTAAAATACTAAAATTTTACTTAAATGCCAGAGCGAAAAATAAATCAGTGAGTAGCAGAGAGAGTGACTGAACTGGGCTGAGCTAGGTGACATGGAACAATTTAGATAAAAGGTGACATTTGAGCAGATATGAGGGGATGTATGAATGAATGAACCATCCTGAGTAGGGGGATCCCATTGTAGATTGAGGCAAGGGATTGTGCAAATACCCTGGAGTGTGAGCAAGCGTGGTGCTTCTGAGGACTAGCAGGTCAGTGTGAGTCTTAGTCATCTTCCATGTCACTGTAGCACAGTATTTTATATCCATGACTTACAGGAGGAGAGGGTCACCGTGTCTCACAGCCATGCTGCATGGTTGGCTGGCTCCAAGGCAGGAGCAGTGTGGTAGAAGGGGCTGGGGTGCAGGAAGCTGCTGTGTCATGGTGTCCAGAAAGCATGGGAAGCTGGGATTGGGATATCCCTCCAAGCCATACCGCCAGGCCCTACCTCCTAAACACATTTGTGGATGGTCCAGATCAGAGCCATAACATTCTTCTCCAGGTGCCCAAAAGACTTATGTGCATCACTTTATGCAAAATGCATTTATCCCATCTTTCAGAATTACCAAAGTTTTAACAGTTCCACTGTTGAGAAGTCCAAGTCCAAAGTCCCTCCTAAGACTCAAGACAAACTCTTAGCTGTGAGCTCCCATAACAGTCAAAAATAAAGTTGACTGCTTCCAACATACAACGGCACAGGGTAAGCATTCCTACTCCAAGAGGGAGAAACGGGGATAAAAAGGAATAGGAGCAAAGCAAGACTGAAGCCTAGTAGAGTGAACATTAAATCCTGTAGCTCTGTTTCCAGGAATGGGGCAAGTTATGGTGAGATATAGATTTCAAGTATCAAATCAAGGTAGCTCTTTGAGGGTAATCTTCCTTAAAATTTTGTTTTATTTTACTTTTAGTTCTTATAATCAAACCCAGGATCCTGCACATGCTAAGCAGATGTTCTACCACCCTCTGACTGTTAGGGCTTGTGTCTAGATATCTCGCCAAAGCCTCATGGATGGGTGGGGGGCCTTTGCAGAAGTGGCTGGATCTAGAGTGTGTGATTGATTCATGGTGCAATGCTGGGATTATAGGAGCTAGAATTAAGGAAGTGGGATTACTAAATCAGTCCCCTGATTGGTTTGGACCACCCTAGTTCTGAGAGCTCAGAGTATAAAAGGGACAGAAAGAAGTTGCTAAAGTCTCTTGCTTGCTTTGCTACCTTCTCCCCATGATGAACTGTTCTCCTCTGTGATGCCCCTCTGCCATGTGCCACCTTGGCATGGAGTCAGCCAGTTATGGACTGAAACCTCTATAAACAGTGAATTAAATAGACCATTCCCCCTTAACTTGTGGGTGTCCAGTATTTTGTCTCAGAAATGAGAAAAGTAATGAAGACATTGACTTATACCTCCAGGCCTTGAAAATATATATATATTTTTGGTCTTTTTGAGACAGGATCTCTCTATGAAGTTCAGGCTGGCTTTGAGCTCACTATGTAGCCTAGGCTGGTCTCAAACTTGCAGCGATCCTCCTGCCTCAGCCCCCCCAGTGCTGGGATTACAGGTGTGAGCCACCATGTCCGGTGAAGATAATTTTTTATTCTATAAATAATATGCAGAGTATTGGTTTACCCATTAGACTTTCATATATTACAAAATGTTAGATTTTTGATATAAGATTTCCTATGTAGCACAATTATTTATTTCATCATTTGATATGCAATATTGTTTGTTAAATAAAATAAAAATATGCTCATCCAGTAGTCCAAAAAATCTGCTAATAAAACATATTTTACTCTTGTCAAAGGCAGGTAGAATTTTCAACTAATGCTAATGAGTACCTGTGACCTCAGAAGTAGCAGGGCCCAGGCTGAAGTCCAGGTGGGCAGGGCAGCAGCTGGTGACAGCAGATGGAAGACTTAACAGATGGTGCAACGCAAACGATAGGTGATAGGCGTTGCACAGCAGGCAGGGGGCAAAGGGTCCTGCAGCCGGTGGGGTTTGCCTGGAGTTTGACATCCAGGTGTGAATTGCTGGCCCTCGAACTTCAAGTGTTTAGGAAACTGCAGGCCAAGATAGTGGATAGGTCTGATGGCAGGGTTTCAAAAAGGGGTAGTGTGGCAGGGTTACTGAAACTGAAGGTGAGGCTTGGTGGAGAGAATACAAATAAATCCAAGGTGCTCAAAGCCAAATTCAAAGCTCTGATTGGAACCATTCCAAACCAAAGTTCATGGTGTACATTGGTGGCATAGAGTGAGTATAGTTTACCTACCAAGGCTCATTTTTTAAAATTTAATTTTAAAGGGAATAAAACAGAGCAATAAAACAAAACAGTGTTAAGACAAAGAAATTTACAATAGTTACTATACTGCATATTGTTGTTCTCTAAATAGTTGCTTGGTTTTAGGCTCACAAAATCAATAAAAATACAGTTCTTCAAAATCAGCTGTTGCCCATGGTGGGGGAGGGGGCTGTTCTCCTCTCTCCTGCCATCAGGCAGGGGCTTAGCTTCCATCTTGGCTCTCCCTTAGGTTCCCCAAGGGTCGTTTTGTCCTATTTTTCTTACCTCGTGCTAAAAATTGGCCTGTACACGATGTTTAAGCTGTTCCAGTGTAGGGTCTGGCCAACCTTTTCATCATAGAGCCTTATAATCTCATGGTGACCTTGATTGGGGTTATCTTTGTAGAAGTGGCTTTCAGACTTTGGTGTGTACTGCAGTCTCTTGGCCATGTTATCAGAAACATGCTTGCTGAGCCCTATCTCCAGAGCTTCTGATCTGTAGGTATTGTTGTTGTCAGGGATTATGAGGAGAACACTTAGAATCGGACACAGAATTTATAATATTATTTTGTGATGGTCACCCAGAGTTAAACATAAGAAAGTGCGGAAAAATGTGTACACAACACTAAAGATCCAGAATATTCAGCCAAAGACCTGGATCCCACAGCAGTGTGCTGCATGAATCCAGGTGAAAACCTGGAGTCCATGACAATGCCTCCCATGAATCCAACTGGAGGACTAGAGCCCACTGGAAGGACTCACGCCAGTCTGTTTTATAGATCTGCGCTGGGAAGGCCCAAAGGTCAGCGGTAAGAAAGTCTATGCCAGTGGGGTGAAGGAGCTGTGCTGGTAGGTTGAGGGTTCTACGCTGGAGCGGAGAAGTCACGCTCAAATTAAGGACCAGGGTTGCCCTGAAAAGTACCACAGCCATCCTCACCAACACAGAGGTTACAAGCTCCTCTGATGACAAGAACAGTTGAGTACATGCCAGAAAGCCAGCGTGATGAATTTCTCCTGGAGATTAAACAGCACACATCTTCCCCTCCGGAGCCAGGAAGCGATGCTTGATGTAAGGACCAGAGCTTCGCCAAAGTGAACCAGAGCCACTCTGAGCAACAAGGTCCCGAGCTCCTCTGATGACAATGGTCGAACTCACACTGGGGAAGCCAGTCATGACGAGCTCCCTCACGAGAACCAATGGCTCAAAATGCCAACACTTAGAGAAACCCACAATACCTCGCTCTCCTCCGAGTCTCTATTTATGCTGGCAACTTTCCTCAGGTGGAACATCTACACTCAGCACCATGCTGATTTAATTCAGTTGGTGTTAAATTGACCACCGGTTTTTAATCCATATTTTCTGTTGTCAGTGGCATAATACTATTATGGATTATTATGAAGAAAAGAGGTGCATTTTGGTTCACAGTTCTGGTCCAAGGATGAGAGACTTTAACTGGTAATGTCCTTTAACTGGCAGAGGCCTGAAGTGGTGCGGAGCATCATGGGAAAAGGGAGCCCTTTCCAGTATTTTGGTCTCCCTCACTCTGATGGAGGCACCATGTCGTGTCAGTCATGGCGCCACAGCCCTGATGTCCGATTGTATAAAATCCTATTTACTTCCCAGAGGCAGGTTCTTTGCCATCACTGGGTTCTGTCTTCTCTCTTAATACCTTACAATGGGGATTACATGCGGTAGGTCCAGGGTGGGGTCTGGGTGGGGCCTAAGGTTGCGTGCTTCCAGAGCGTTTTCACCTCAGGGCTGATGATGCAGGTCTGCGGACCACACTTTGAATACTTCTGTTTGCTAGTATCAAAAAAGTGTAAAGTACAACAACGGAGGCTTATGGGACTTTACTATAACATCTGCCTTGGGGAGATTTCTTCCACTGAGGAAAAAGGAGAATCCCCGGGGAACCTATGTTTTCTTTGAATTGCTGTGAGTATATAGTAAAAATTGAAACTTTGACCAATAAAAACATTACATCTTTTTTCCATGAATATATGTAAGATATATCAATTTGGTTTAGAAAAAGAAGATTTTTTTCCCTAAAAAATGGAAGCAAGTGTAATTATTTGCAACCTTCCTAGCACAAATAGTCCACCATGACAGACACTGTCTCTCTGCTTTGTTCTTTGCCGTGTCCTGGGCATGCACTGTTAGATAATGCTGAACTATTTAAGTGAGCAAAGAAATTAACTTAATTTGCATATGATTTACATTTACATTTTATTAATTTTTAGGCAGTGTTAAAAATAAGAATAGAAATTTATAGCATGAAGGGAAAAGATGGAGAAGAAATGATGCATTAGCACAGCAGGAAGTGGATGTGTAGATTTCCCCACTGCCTTAGTGGGAAGGGGGTCTGGACAGGGAGGAGACTCCAGTTCGCCGTCTCCTCTGTTCTCTTCTCACTGGGAGAAGCTGTAGGTGAGTAGTGGTTCTGTTTGTGTAGCTTCTCTCTGGACTCACTAAGCCTCTGTCCAGGGCTACAGCTTCATGAGTCATGGGCTTGTCTCTTGCTGCCTGTGAATCTTCTGCCAGCTCACTGTTTGTCCTCTGCTTCTGAGAGCTTATTCTGAAAACTAATTCCTGGGGCAGGGTCAGACAGCAGGTCCAGTACAATTCTCTGTCTCAGTTTCCACAGTCCTGCTATGGAAAAAGAATGCCTGTGTTATCTAGAAGAAATGGTGAGAACTAAATGAACATCTGCAAGGTCTGATGAGCTACTCTACAAAGTAAATACTTCAAAAATTCAAATTTGTATTTTGCTATCATCCAGTGTCTCATTCTTTTTCTATCCCTAGGGTCTCTGGCTTTCATTTTGAGTTTCTGTTTTAGTTATGCTTATAATCATTTAGAGCAATTGTGTCCCCACTAAAGACATTTTAAAAATTGAAATCTTTTATTCAAACAAATTTCACATTGAAAACCCAATACACAGACACCAGTCTCTTGCTCCACTGAGAGTAGGATCCCAGAATTCCACACAGACCCTGCAATGTCACTAGTTGTGACAATTCAGCCCAGCAAACCACATGATAATAAATTAACTAAGACGGATTTAACATAGCTGTTTCCTCAACAATTACACATTGCATTGGGTGCTGCAGAAAATGACTGCTTAGCTGTATGCTCATTTCAAACAGTATTAAAGAAAGGAAATAGAATTGAGTTGAATGGTGAGAAAAGAGAAGCTATTTATGCTTCATCTTCTGACATATTCTTTTTTTCCCCCCTGCTGTGGGTTTTAATCTGACCAAAAGCAGACAGGTGATCATTAGAGAGAGACAGTATCTTCTTTTTTAAATGTCCCATTACACTGTACATGGTAATAATCACCATTCACATGCACGCCCTGCACGGAAACGAAGGAGATTAACCTGGGTGCTCACCAGCTTCTGGAAGACTCTCCCTCCCTGGGGGCAGCCTGAGCTGTGCTTGGCGGCTGTGCCAGAATTCAGGGGCAGATGATCAGACTTTCCCCGCTGATTTCTGGAACTTTAGCGCCCTCTATTTTGCAGGTCTTAGATGGGGCAGTAACTCTGGTATTGCTTTCATCCTGTGGTGTGGGGGTGAATGGGTGTTGGGACTCAATGCTCTTAGGAAAGAATGCTTGTCACTTCATGTACAGGATGGTAAAGTCCTAAACAATGACAAGTTTTGTTACCTAAGTATCTGAAACAATTAGTATTTGTGAGGTTACATGAGGCCAGGCATGTTAGCACATCTGTAATCCCAGCTCTCTGCAGGCTGAGGCAGGAATATCACTGTGAGTTCAAGGCCAGCCTCGGCTACATTGTGAGTGCAAGGTCAGTCTGAACT
Source organism: Dolichotis patagonum (assembly GCA_004027295.1). Classification (NCBI taxonomy): domain Eukaryota; kingdom Metazoa; phylum Chordata; class Mammalia; order Rodentia; family Caviidae; genus Dolichotis; species Dolichotis patagonum. The sequence continues at coordinate 42,695 of PVJX010011179.1, read as the reverse complement.
ACACAGTCAGAACCCATCTCAAATAAACCAAACAAACAAATGAACACCCAAGCAACCAACGAACAAAAGTTTTGTGCTACTCTACTCCGCTATGCATAGATAACTTTCTTAGACTCTTTGTGGATTAAAAATAGGGTGGTAGATCTATACTTTAGAGGTGAATTGCCTAGTGAACACATGAGTTAAATATACACAAATACATGTATAAAAGCAGCATAAAAGCCTGGCAGCTACCCTTTGTCTGTTGAACATCTTTTCTTCTATCATGTAAAAGGAAAGTATCCTTATGACAGCTCACTTTTATCATTGCTGGGACAAAATACCCTTTCTGGCTCACAGTTTGTAGAGGTTTCAGTCTTAGCCAGCTGGCTCCAAGGTAGGGTGGCATGGCACGAGGACATAGCAGAGGAGGAACTGTCCATGGCAAGGCAGGTAGGAGGTAGCAAGCCTGCCCCCCCTTTTCTTTTTTGGTACCAAGGATTGAACTCATGACCTTGCACTTGCTTGGCAGACACCTGTGCTACTGAGCTAAACCCCCAGGCCCCTGCCTTTCCCTTTTATCCCAAATAAACTACAGACCTTTTGGGTGGTATCACCCATATCCAGAGTGGGACATTTATCTTTAGGAAATCCATCTAGCCACACCCAAAACTATGCTAATTCCAATCAATGGACTAAGTTAGTACCACACACCCTTTTTTAAAAATTTTATTAAAAAGAAAAGAAAACAAAACAAACAAAATAAAAAAAAGGGAGGCAACAATACAAAATTCCAAGAGAAAAAAGGAAAGAACAAAAAATACTAAGAAATCATTACTTGATAACTTACATACTGTCATCTTGGAAATAGTTGCTCAAGTTACAAAGTTAAAACATACAAAGTACACATTCAAGCAATGAGACTGTTAACAGTTCTGCTCCATGATATAACAAAAACAGTAATATGGTCATTCATTTTATACACTTAAACATACATGCAGTTATATCCTTTAGAGCACTTTCTTTTCCTCTCTTTTTTACAGTAGCAATTACACATTTTGGTTTTATTACTCTTCCAGTTCTTATTACTTTTTACACTAGAGATACACTGCGATATTTGTAAATATGATTCTTATTTATTTCACTAATGAGGATAGTCTCAAGTTGTCTCCATTTACCTATGAAGGCCTCAAAATCATCCTTCTTCATAGCTGAGTAATACTCCATTGTATAAAAATATCACATATATCACATCTTTTTCATCCACTCTGCAGTTGATGGGTATCTTGGTTGTTTCCAAGATTTAGCTATTACAAATTGTGCTGCTATGAACATGGGTGCACATATATCACTGTGATATGATCTTTTCTGTTTTTCTGGGAAAATACCCAGGAGGGGAATAGCTGGTTGAATGGAGCTTCCAATCCTAGTCTTCTGAGAATTCTCCATACTAATTTCCATAGTGGTTGCACCAGTCTACACTCCCACCAAGAGTGGGGCAGTGTTCCTTTTACCCCGCAGCCTCGCCAACATTTGTTACCAGTTGGTTTCTCGATGGCAGCTATTCTTTCCGGAGTGAGATGAAATCTCAGTGTTTTAATTTGCATTTCTCAAATGACCAGTGATGGTGAACATTTCTTCATGTATTTATTTGCCATTTGTATATCTTTATCTGAGAACTGAGTATTCATCTCAGATGCCTATTTTTGGAGAAGGTCTGAATTTGGGGGGCTTGATGTTTTTCAGTTCTTTATATGTTCTTGATATAAGTCCTTTGTCTGAAAGGTTGCTGACTAAAATTCTTTCCCATTCTGTGGGTTTTCTTTTCACTCTGCTACTGATTACTTTTGAAGTGCAGAAACTTTTCAATAATATGAGATCCCAGTTGTTGATTATCTGAAGCATTTCCCATGCAGTTTGTGTTTTGTTCATGAATTCTCTGCCTACCCCTATGTCTCCAAGACTTCTACCTACCATATCTTCCAGTAGATTTAGTGTTTCTGTTTTAATGTTTAGGTCTTTGATCCATGTACTTTAATTTTGTGCATGGTGATAGGCATGGATCTAGTTTCAGTCTTCTGCATGTGGAGAGCCAATTTTTCCAACACCATTTATTAAAGAGGCTATCCTTCTTCCAGTGAACATGTTTATTCCCTTTGTCAAATATCAGGTGGCTGAGTGTCTTTGTACTTATACCTGCATCTTCTAATCTATTCCACTGGTCCTCAGGTCTATTTCTTTGCCAGTACCATGTTGATTTTATCACTGTGGCTTGGTAGTACAGTTTCAAGTCAGGAATTGAGATGCCCCCTGCCTTGTCTTTATTTCCCAGAATTGCCTTTGCTATTGTAGGTTTCTTCTGTTTCCAAATGGATTTTAGGAGTGTTTTCTCTAGGTTTGTGAGGTATGTCAATGGCATTTTGATTGGGATTGCATTAAATCTGTATAACAGTTTTGGGAGTATGGCCATTTTCACAATGTTGGTTCTTCCTAGCCAAGTGCAAAGAATATCCTTTCATTTTCTAATATCCTCTTCAATCTCCTTTTTTAGCGTAGTATAATTTTCAGCATATAGGTCTTTTACATTCTTAGGTTGATTCCTAAGTATTTCATTTATTTTTGATGTTATTGTGAAGGGTGATATTTCCATAATTTCTCTCTCGGTGAGTTTCTTGTTTGTGTGCAGGAATGCTATTGATTTTTGAGCATTGCCTTTGTATTGCCTGCTGAATTTGTTTATTACCTCTAGCAGTCTTTTAATGGAGTTTTTGGTGTCTTCTATATAGAGTATCATGTCATCTGCAAATAGTGATAATTTAACTTCTTCCTTTCCTATCTTTATTCCTTTTATTTCTCTCTTATCTGATTGCCCTGGCTAGTGTTTCCAGAACTATATTGAAAAGGAGTGGTGATAGTGGACATCCTTGTTTTGTTCCTGATTTTAAAGTGAAAGCTTTCAGTTTTTGTCCATTTAGTATAATATTGGCTGTTGGTTTGTCATAGATGGCCTTTACAAGGTTGAGGCAGACACCGTGTATTCCAAGTTTCTGAAGGGTTTTTATCATGAACATGTGTTGGACTTTGTCAAAAGCTTTTTCTGCATCTATTGAGATGTTTTTGTTTTTAGCTCTGTTAATATGGTGTATCACATTTATTGATTTGCTTATGTTAAACCATTCCTGCATTCCTGGAATGAACCCCACTTGGTCATAGTGTATAATCTTCTTGATGATTTGCTGCATTCTATTTGTCAGTATTTTATTGAAAATATTTGCTTCAGTGTTCATTAGTGAGACTGGCCTATAGTTCTCCTTTTTGGTTGGGTCTTTCTCTGGTTTTGGTATAAGAGTTATGCTTGCCTCTAGTAATGATTTAGGGAGGACTGCTGTTTTTTCAATTTCATTGAAGAGTTTAAGGAGTATTGGCATCAAATGTTCTCTAAATGTCTTGTAGAATTCAGCTGTGAATCCATCAGGACCTGGACTTTTCTTTGTTGGTAAGTTTTTGTTACATTTTCAATTTCAATAGCTGATATTGGGTTATTCAAAATTGCTATATCTTCTTGGTTGAGTTTTGGTAGTTCATAAGTTTCTAGAAATCTGTCCATTTCCTCTGTGTTTTCCTCTCTATGTGAGTATAGATTCTTAAAGTAGGTGTTCATGATCTTGAGATGAAACATTAGGTTGTTTATTTGTGCTTGTTCTGTTTTCTTGATATGACAATTTATTGCTATATATTTCCCTCTTAAGACCACTTTCATTGCATCCCATAGATTACAATATGTTGTTTCCGCATTTTCATTAAATTGTAGGTATTGCTTTATTTCTTCCTTAATTTCATCAGTAGCCCACTGGTTGTTTAAAAGGTTGTTGTTTAATTTCCATGTATGCATGCAGGTTTTGTAATTTCTTTTGCCATTAATTTCCCATTTCAGTGCACTATGGTGAGATAGTATGCATGGGATAATTTAAATACCTTTCCATTTACTTAAGAATGTTTTATGAGATAATATATGGTCTGTTTTGGAGAATGTCCCATGTGCAGCAGAGCAGAATGTGTATTCTGTTGGGTGGAAAGCTCTGTAAACATCTACTAAGTCCAGTTGCTCGCAGGTATGATTCAGTTCTATTACTTCTTTGCTGACTTTTTGTCTAGTTGATCTATCTCTTTGTGACAATGGTCTGTTAAGGTCCCCTGTAATAATTGTGTTCTTGTGTATTTGGTTTTTATGTCCTTTAGTATCTGTTTTATACAGTTGTGTGCTCCTGTGTTTGGTGCATATGTATTTATAATTGTTAGTTCTTCCTCTTGAATTTTTCCTCTTACAAGTATGTAGTGACCTTCTTTGTCTCTTTTAATCATTTTAGGTTTGAAGTTCACATTGTCTGCAAATATAATAGTTACCCTTGCTTTTTTCTGGGTTCCTGTTGCATAGAATATTGTTTTGCATCCTTTGACTTTTAATCTATGTGTTTTCTTTTGGATCAGATGCATTTCTTGTATACAGCATATTGGGGATCATGTTTCTTGATGCATTCCATTAACCTATTTCTTTTGATAGTTGAATTGAGGCCATGTACATTTATGGATATCACTGATATGTACTGGCTCATGTTTGCCTTGTTATGTTCCAATAGTTTGCTTTCTGCTTTTCCCCCTTATTTAATTGCTTGTCCTACCTGGTAGTTTCTTTCTGTTGTTCTGGGGATTGTGGTCATTTTTATCTCTGTCTTTCAACACTCTTTCTAGGGTTGTTTTGGTGGACATAAATTTCTTCAGTTGTTGTTTGTCATGGAAGTATCTTGTTTCTCCATTAAATTTGAATGAAAGTTTTGCTGGGTACATCAGTCTGGGTTGAAAGTTGTTTTCTCTCAAGGCTTGAAATATCTCATTCCAATCACATCTTGACTTAAGGGTTTGTGCTGAAAAGTCTGCTGTGATTCTAATGGGCTTTCCTCATAGGTGACTTGTGTCTTTTCTCTAACAGCTTTTAGTATTCTGTTTTTATGTTGTATGTCTGAGATCTTAATTATTATGTGTCTGGGTGTAGATTTATGTTGGTTGTGACTGTTTGGCGTTTTATATGCCTCACTTATCTGCATATCAGATTTTTTCCCCCATGTTTGAGAAGTTTTCTCCTATTATTTCTGTGAATATTTTACATATGTAATTTGTATTGACTCCAGCATCTTCATTAATGCCTATTAATCTTATATTGTTGTTCTTGGAATCATCTTGAAGCTTCTGGATTGTCATTTCATGCTGCTTTGTTATTTTTAAAAGTTCTATCCTTTCCTGATCACTAATTGCAGTCCTGTCATCAAGGTCTGAAATCCTATCCTCAGCTTCATTTAAATGGTTTTGCATGCTTTGGATTGAATTTTTTGTTTCTTGGATGTCTCTTTCAGTTTGTTTCATGAATTCTGCTTGTTTCTATATTGTTCATCCAAGGTTTCAATCAGTTTCCCATGTTCCTGTACTTTTTTCTCTATTTGTTCTTTAGCTGTGTTCAGCAACTCCTTTACTAAGGTTGTTCTTTCTATCTTTACCTTGGGGAGTACTTGTAATTTGATTTCCTCTATGGCCTTGGGAGTTGTTTTTTTTATTTCATTTGCTATATTTTCAGAGATTTCTGGTGTGTTACTTTTGGAGTCCTCTATTTCAATGTCTCCTGTACTTGTACCTGGTGGACTAGGTGTTTGAGATTGCATTTTGTTTTTTCGTTTTACCATTTTCCCCTTTCGAGTTAGTGTTTGGTGCTTCAGATCCGCTAGTGTCAACTGTTAATAGTGTGTATCTTGGGATCCTAAATTGCCCACTTGGGCTTGAACTTGTGATCTTCCTACCTCAGCCTTCTAGAATGCTGGGATTGTAGGCTTGTACCACTGCAGCATGCCATTTTATCATACACTTATTGGTCATGTGTACTATTTTTTTGAGATGTGTTTGCCCTGCTCAGTTACCCATTTATTGATTGGGTTATTTGATGTTTTGGTATTAAGGTTTCTGAGTTCTTTATATATTCTGGATATTAATCTCTTGCCAGAAGAGTACATGGCAAATGTTTTTCCCTTTTTGTCAGTTGGGTAAGATCCTAACTGATCCCCAGCCCATATTTCAGCTGGGTAAGTGTCTGCCTGGCAAGCACGAAGTCATGAGTTTGATCCCTGGTACAAAAAAAAAAAATGCTAACTGATACCATTATTGGGAGGTGATGGAAACAGGAAATGGGACTTTACTGAAGGGAGTGTGACCTTGGGGATGTATGTGCTCTGCCTCCATCCCCCAGTTCTGTTGCTGTCTTCTGTCATTTTGTCTGTATACTGTGAGGTAAACAACTTTTCCCTGCCATGCCCTTCTGCTATATGGTATGCCTAGAAACAATGGTCTGAAATTTAAGAAACTGTTAAGCAAAATTTTCTTCCTTCTTTATGGTGTATAACAAGTATTTATCATAGTGATAGAAAGTTGACTTATTAGTCGTGTTTGGAGTTAGTGTTTAGGGGAGTTGGAGTAATTAGGATTAGATGACATAAGGATGAAGCCCCCATGATTTTGTAAGTGGATTTATAAGAGAGAAAGAAGAAAGAAAGAAAGAAAGAAAGAAAGAAAGAAAGAAAGAAAGAAAGAAAGAAAGAGAAAGAAAGAAAGGTTCTGTGCTGGTCTTGCCATGTGATACACTGCACTGCCTTGGATACCAAAAGAGTCACCATCAGCAAGAAAGATCTCCCCAGGTGTCACCACCTATCTTCAACTCCTCAGCCTTCAGAACTGTTAGATGAACAAATCTTTACTCTAAATTACCCAGTATGCAGTATTTAGTTATAGTAACAGGAAATGCAATTAAGGTATCTGCAGTATTCCCACCCCTTTAATCTTCCCTCCCCTCTCTCCCCATTCTATTTCCATTCCCTCCCCCTCTCATAAATTCATTTCATATTTATAAAAAACAACTTTTACCATTTTTAGCTAGCTAGAATTAGTGACTTCTGGGTAATTTATAAGAACCTGATTTTAAAATTGATAGTCTTTAGCGTGCTATAGACCATATATACCTTCTAATAAAACACCTTGGAGCACACATTGTGGATCTGACATCAAATCTGTACATTAAAAATATGACATAGGGGCTGGGGATTTAGCTCAGTGACATAAGCACCTGCCTTGCAAGTGTGAGGTTGTGAGTTCAATCCCCAGTACCAATTAAAAAAAATATGACTTTCTGCATAGATTAACACAATTTTTTCTGGATTATACTAAATTCTAAAATATTGGGGTTATTCATAAAATGAAAATCCTCTTACGGGAAAAATCTTTTAGTAAAACTTGATGTGGCAGCAATAAAGTTAGATATGCTTCTTACTGAGCTGTTATTCAGAGTAATAAGGGTATAGCTTTCTTCTAACCAGGTGTGATGGGCTTACTTCACAGGGACATCTTCCCTTAATTAGCGAATTCAGCTGTGGCTTTTTTATACTTAGCCAATATGATATAATAGGTTCACTTTTCTTGATTAGTTTATGAGTGGGGTGGAGGATAAGATAAGTGATAAAGGTGAGAATTTTTAGTAAATGCCAAGTATGAATGTTATTCTCTACAGGGAATACAGTTATTTTGACATAAATTAATCTGCAAATTATGTAAGTAAACGTATCAACTCTGGCAGACAGCTTATCATAAGCAAATCTCACATATCCATTAGAGAGTCTTACTTTCATATCAGTCTTTGGAAAAGTTCATGAACAGAAGTGCAGTATATAATAAAACAAGCACATACTGCAGCAGTGTGTGGATCTAATGTCCATGCCTTCTTTCCGCCTGAGAGATTCACACCCCAGCTGAACTCCTTCCCCAGGTTTAGCCCAGGTCCTTCCTAGAGGGCTGTGTAGGTGAGTTGGGGATCTGAGACTGGGGCACTCGCACAGGCTTCCCCAGGCTCTTTGGTACTGACTGAGAATCAGACTCAGGACCCTGCACTTGCTAGGCAGGGGCTTATGCCGCTGAGCTATATTCCTGGTCTCCCCAGGGTCTTTGAAAACCTGCTGGGAAAACTGAGCTGGCAGGCTCATCCCTGAGGCCAAGCAGTGCCTGCTGTTTGTCGTTGCCGTGTCCTGGGTTATTTGCAAGCAGAGTGGCTCCTGCAGGGCCCCTTTCCCACACACGACAGGAAATCGCATAGCTTTTGCCAAGAGTAATTATTTTACTCTGTGCGGTGAGACACAGTCTCCAAAACAATCCCCCATTCATCATTGCTTCCTTTCTGTCCTTTGAGGACAGAGAGGGTATCGTGCCTACCATCTAAGGATCTAATAAAGTAATAGAGATAGAGGGGATTCTTTTTATTAACTGGAGGAGGGGAAGAAATGATCATCTGCTGAATGCCTCCTTTGTGCCAGATACCCTCATATTCAGTCATTTAATCTTTATTTAAAAAATCTTATACTACAAACTTAAATTCTTACACTATTTTAAAAATTGGGAAACTGGAGGCTCTGAAAAGTTGAGCAGCAGGCCTAGGGCTTCCTAGCTGAGGGTGACAGAGCTGCTGTTTGTATGTTTCTTGTAACCTTAAGATATACCACTCTCTCTTTCCCAGCACAGCCCACAGTCCTAGGATTTAGACCCTTCGTTGTGTTTTTTCCCACTTCTCTTTTTTGGTACGAGAGATCGAATTTCACAACCTTGCGCTTGCCAGGCAGGCACTTGTGCCATTGAGCTAAATCCCCAACCCTACTTTCCCACTTCTTGAGAGCCTTGAAGTATACAAAAGTAAATTATACTGAGCAAAAATAAGAGCCTATGCACATGCATTTAAGAAATTGCTGATATATTGAAAATTTCAGAAACTTAGGACTAAAACTGAAAATCATTTCATTGCTTAAAATTTTAATGTGCTATAATAATCTTGATTCTTCAGGGTAATCATTCACATCAAAAGAGATGCCTGTGTTATAATAAATCAACTTTGGTTAAGAAAAAAATAGAGTAAAAATTGAAGTCCAGCTTTTTTATTTTGAGAAAGGATTTTACTGTGTAGTGCAGGCTGGCCTTGAACTCACAGCCATCCTCTTGCCTCAGCTCCCAGAGTTCTGAGACACAAGCGTGCCACCACCATGCCTGGTAAAAACTGAAATTCAACCTTCAATGTGTACACAGTTGCTAGTTAATATAAATATATACACTTTAAAAATAACCCAAATCTTGTAGTCTTGATTTCTTAATGTTTCAATGAGGAATTATTTTCTATTTTTTTTTTGCAAAGATTGCTATATATTATACATCATTTTAGACTCAGTCATCTGGATTAAGGCCTCTTAAGGTTTTTATCTGCCTGAATTGGTTTGCTCATCATTAATACTTACTGAGTACTTACCATGTATGTGTGTTCTTGCTATGCACATGCTTTGTCATTTCTTTTGAAATGCTTCCTACTTTCCTTTCAGGATGTGCTTGGCATATTTATTACCATGTTACAGATAAGAAAGCCAAAATGTCATCATACTGGCAAAAGGGGAAGACTGGAATGGTACTCAGTGTTCTGGCTCCAGAATTCACGCTTTTAACTGTATTGTGAAACTATAACATCATTGTGCAAGAAGTCACTGCTCAACAAACATTATACAATAAAAGCATCGCCCAGGGCTGGGGATGTAGTTCAGTGGCAGAGTGTGTGCTTAATATGTACAAGGCTCTGGGTTTGATCCTTAGCATGAAATCAAAACAGACTACATAACCAAAAAGGAAAGAGAAGAAAGAAAACTTATCCTTCACACTAAAACAATGAACATGGCTGCATTTCATCTTCCACGTCATTGTCTTATGTTGCTTTAATTCTTATGTTGCTTTTAATTCTTTGGCATTCTTGAGGTTTTCTACCCCACAGTATGTCATATGAAGATCTCTTTGAATCAGAATGTTTCTGGGTGGGGTTCTCTTTGCGTGTCACCAAAGTGAAGGTTTCTATGAAGTACACCTCTCTTCTTTGGAGAGGGACAATGATATTCCCTGAAATAATGCCTACTGTCGCTACAGGAACTGTTTATCTCTGCACCTTTTCTCTCTGGGGAAGGAAATGATCATGTAGCTGCCAACTAAGGTGAGGGGAGGGAACACAGATACATCTTCAGGAAGAATATTGCTAGGTGGTTCTGTGATGTGGAGAAAGGGGCATGTCTGGGGAAGACCAGGGATAAAGGGAAGGAAGCAGGCTCTTAGATTTCTGTGGACATAAAATCAACTGCAGGGCTGACAGTTTTGGCAGCAGGAAATTGGACACTCCCTAAAGGACAAGCTTATCCATTTTGCACATTTTCCTACTTGAACTAGGGCTTCCTAAGAAAGAATTACTCTGTGTACGTCTCCTTGTCTGTCACCTGAGTCAGCAGTCTACAACAGGAACTACTTCCCAGGAAGCTCTCAGGATGGACAAGAAGACAGGAGCAAGGGTTATCATTGGGAATTCTTTTTCCCTTTCCCATTTATCACCCCTGAGTCTGGCCTGTCCTTAAGCTAATTGGCTACCAATTTTTCTTGAACATTGACTTCCAAAATATAAGTACTACTCACTCCACCAACCCAGTGTCTGCAAACCTTTCTGGAAAGTTCCAAGACAGGTGGTGGATGCAAAGCAAGGAGTATACAACAATGACGAAGGAGAAGTATAGGCATCCCATTTCATGTATTAAAACTAACTCTTTGAGACAACTTTTAACACTAACAATCTTTTTATTGTACCACAAAATATTCTCTTTAAAAGAAATACAAAACCTCAGCTATTCTTTGCAAGTCTTCATTAATCTTTCTTTTTCTTTGTTTTAAACCATTTCGCCTGTGTCTTTCATGCAGACAGATGGTCTCAGTTATGTACAGTAGCTTGTAAGCTCTGTGTTGCTATGCAACAGAATGCATCCTATCTGTGTCCCTTTCTCTGTTTGTATCCCGTTTCCGTTCAACAACTCAAAATAACTAGCCGAGTGCTTCAACATGCTACTTCCTCCTTTCTACAGAGTTGAATATCTATCAAGTATCTTCCTGGGCTTCCTATCTCTTCCTGTTACAGCCTTGAAAAAAATATGTTTGCCCCAAATTGATTTTCCTCATCACTTCCTATTTACATCAGCCCACTCGGTGCTCAGGCAGGCAAAACACACACCAGTGACTTATGCAGCTGTTGGCGCATAGGAAAAAAGAAAACGTGTCTGTCAGCCAACTGTGTGGTGTTTAAAACGAAGATGTTTTTTATTGTTGTCAGGTCGGGGTTCCTGTTTTTCCTTTTTAGCATGGCTTTGTTTCCCAACCAACTCCGGGATGTAAAAGAGAAAAAACAAAACAATAAGCAAAATATAAGCTCATTTCTCATTTGTGAACATAAGAAAGAGGGCAACAAAATTGAAGACTCTTACAGAATACGAAGGACGCTAGAGGGCCCTACATTTTTGGTGATAGGAAGTTCAGAATTGAGGAAAAAACCCTTGAAAATAGAAGCAAGAATAAATCTTTTTAAAGGCTGTAGTTCATGTTGTTTTTCTCTTTCTGGCATAATCATTAGGAGATTAGACTCATTTATAGATTCTTCCAAAAACTCATTTCATGCCTCTTTAATTCATGTCATTTTTCTTTTGCCTAGAAGTTACAAATCTCAAATAACTGGACTGAAGTTGACCCAAGTAATCAGTGGAGGTAGAATTGGGAAGGTGGTAAAATTGAGGTTTCAGTGGCTCAGGGAAGACATAGTCTACATTCCTGTTCTTCAGTGATTTCAGATTCCAGTCTGTAACGAGGACTATACTGTCAGGTGGAAAAGTAGGTATGTGTTTGAAACTTAAACAGACATTAACATGTGACTTAACATTAATATTGTTGTTTTGTGGTCCTAGGGGTCACATATTTTTCTGAACTTTAAGGAAGAAGGTGCTGCAACACTGCATGTTCTGAAATGAAGTACAAGCCTCTCAGTGGAATTAGAGTGTTCTTCAACCAACATAAATCTAAAAACAGTTCCAATTACCTTGGATTGAGGCGAAATTATGTGACATGCTCTCGATAGAGACGGACGTGTTGATCTGTCTTGGGGCATTTCAGTTTTTTTCAGTGAAGTATTCTCATGCAGTTGTAATAAGTTTGTGTCTACACTGGCTGTGACGGGTGTAATTTATACTCATTGGTAGTGTTTTCACAATTGATTTCCTAACTTTGTGTTGGCCTCTTGCCTGGAGACGGTTCTCACGAAATACATGATGGCTATTAGAATAGGTGATCATCGTGGCGAGATCCCCACCACAGTGCTTATCGGGAAGTGCAGAACACTGCAAGTTACTGCTGCAGTACCACAAGGGAAGTTAAGTAACGCAGAGAGCCGAGTTTCACAGGACTACGCATTCAAGGTTCCTGGGCTTCTTTTACTTATTTATTTGTTTGCTTATCTATTTATTTGCCTTTTTGAGACAGGGTCTTGCTGTGTAGTTTAGGATAGTCTTGAACTCACTTTGTAGCCCAGGCTGGCCTTGAACTCAGCAATTCTTCTACCTCAGCCTCCCAAGTGCTGGGATTACAGCTATGCACCACTATGCCCCGCTTCCTTGGGTTTCTTGTGACTGACAGGACCTTAACAGTTTGGCCACAACACTACATGTACTCTTTGAATACCGTAACTACATTATGTGTCCAGGCAGAACAAAGCAAGACACTGACTTACTTAAAAAGAGAGCAGTGTCAGGTTGGACCCGATGGCCTCCAGGTGGTGGGATGAAGCTGTGTCTATGCTGTTTGCTTAGACTGTTTACAGCTGTCTGTGTTTTCAGGTAACAGAGACATTTTGACATTATGAGAGGTGCTGTTCTTTGCTTGGTCATACAAAAAAAACCCATAAGATTGGTAATGTGGATATATTAATTATGTGTGTGTGTATATATTCCTGTGTGTGTTAATGTGTATATGTTTGCATATAATCTGCTTTTTCAGTTTCAGGTACTCACAGTGAACTGTGTTCTGAGACTACTAAATGGAAAATTGCAGAAATAAATACCCTATAAATATGACATTGTTTGCCCCTCCGAGTAACATTAAGAAGTCTCTTGCCATCCTGCTCCAGCCAACCCAATCATGAGTCATCCCTTTGTCTGCGTGTGCTGCTTGCCTGCTCATCCCTGAGTAGCCATCTAAGGCGTCACAATGATTGTGTTCAAGTTGTCATTATTTGACTTAAAAATGACCTCAAGGCAGAAGAATATCAACAAGAAAGAGACACTAGAGTATAAAACGTGGAAGGATAGCTTAACTCTGGTACTACGTGCACTGTTGCAGGGCATATAGGAACAAACATAGCACACATAGGGTTTCACATTACCAGTGGCTTCAGCCATCTGCTGGGGTCTTGGAACATAGCTTTCGTGGACACTGAGGGACTACAGTATATTTGCATGTGTGTATACGTATATGTGTATGTTTATATGCATGTATGAGTATAGAGAACTAGTATTATAAATTATAAAACCAATCAAAGCAACTTTAGCTCATTCCTTCAACTTATGCATCAAATACTACCTTACCTTTCATCATTACTGTAGTTTCAAAGAAATTAACTCATTTTTACTAGATATTAAAAATATTTAAACATATACTTAAAGAATAGTACTATACAATTTATTAGCTTTCCAGATTTTTTCCCTTATCTTGTGCTTGAGAGAGTATTCTATCCTCTGATTTGTTTCATACTTCGAAAGAGGTTATATAAATATAAATATAAATATAAATAATTTGCATTTTACTTGATTATCCTTTTACTGAGTATGAATGGTTCAAAAACATCCAGCCCACTCTTCACCATGTCCCTTAGAATATTTCATCATATCAAAAAGGACTAGGATATGTTACGGACACGGACCAATTCCCCACCACGAATGTAATCATTATATTTTGCAAACGTGTCCCAATAATAAAAGAATATTTCATCATCTCACTTTAAACCAGGAATCTTGAAAGTCCCTTTCCATCTCTAGCACGGTATGAGTGCTAGGCTAGATGGTGAGGCCCCCGAGGACAAGTCACACAGCTCCCCTGAGCCAGAGCCGGCACCCGGCGCGTGTGAGGGAGCAGCCAGCAGCAGGAATGCAGGGACTCGGGTTGAAGCACCCGAAACTGTTGACCTTCTAGCCAAGCAGTGACGCCTGCTATCACAGTGATGTCTGAAATCCATGGAGGCTGGTTTAAGGGTTCATATCACAGAGAATAATTTCTTGTCGTGCTTGACATACATATGTCTATATTTAGTACAAATTTATACATTTGTAAATGTATGTACAATATTGGAATAAAGCAAGTTCACTGTAGAGATTTTAAAGAAGTGACAATGTGAGAAACATGCACCTTTTAGTTGACCACTGCTAATATTGTGTTGTATTTTTCTCCCGTTCATTTTCCTAGTTGGGACGATAATTGTGCACTTGGTTTTTCTAACTATTCTTCCTGTGTCTGAATGGTTTTCCAAGTCATTAAATATTTTAAATTCTGATTGGTGATGAGTGCATGTGCATCCCATGTAAAACTGATTGTTTATGTGTTTGAAGACTAGGTTCTCTTGATTTTTAAGAAGAGCTGCATCATAATGCAAAACTGCAAACAAGGTGCGTTTTGCACCAGGTACACAGCTACTTCTTTCAGCTGTCTCATCTCGTCCTGGCACGCAGTGCATGTAGTGCCTCCAAGGGGAGCTGGTGCGGGCTGTCTGCTCCAGAAACAGTGAAACTTGAAAATTAAGTATTCCTCCTGAACTCAGTTCAAGTTTTTATTTCAAGAGTTCCCTCACAAAGCCTACTGCTTGGATACTTGCATTTAAGTGAGGACCCTGAAGGTATGCAGTGCTGCTATCATCCGATTTTAATTAGTATGTCCTCAGCATAACTGTGGCATCCTTTGTGGGTGATGTGCCAAGGTCTGTGGTCAGCTCTGTTAGGGGTCACATTTGTTTCCCAATTGCTAACCTTGCTAATTTTCTCTCCAGTGATGTCAGTTTGCTTCCAGAAAGAGAAATTTTCCTTGTTTGTGTTCAAAGGTTACACAGTTATTGGCACATTATAAGAAATCATAATTTAAAAAGCAGTTTATTTAATTTCAGTGGTTATGGATAGAAGCCTCACATTTGAGCCCACAGAATGTGGTTAGTTGCAGCGATAAAAGAACATTTCTTAGAATATCCCTCTCAGGAAGGAAGTCACAGAGGATGTCTAGAGGAGAAATACCAGGCGAATATGCCTGACAAACCAGAGGTTGAGTGATCCAATGCAGAGTGATTAGGTTATATCTAGGGTTAGATGTTTTGAGTGTATTAATAAATCTTGAGATAATTCATCTCAAAGTATAAATTTCCAATTATCATGGCATTCTTTTCTGTTGAACCATGACCAAACAGATAACCCTGCTCAGTAGAATAACATTTCCATGAGTAGAAGATGAATAATACTGTACTTTCTTTAAGTAATGGAGATAGAATCAAGCCCTGAGGTCATATGCCTTTGATATTACTGTTTGAGGAGTATTCTTTGTCTCCCTTCTCTTAACAATATTCTTATCCTAACAAACGCTTATCATCCTTCAAGATCCCAGTCAAATGTTCTTTCAAACAACTGCTGATGCCTCTAGCCTAATTCCGCACATCCCAGGGCTTTCTCTTCAGTGGTGCATAGCATTCTTAGTCTATGTTCACAAATGTTCAGTGATTACATTTCAGGCATCACCATGTCATTGAAAGTCTGGGCGCTTCCACTATTGAGTCAAGTACTGTTCTGTTTTACTTCACATTTTAGGCACTTCGTAGTTCGTTGTTCATGACAGGCCCACAGCACATTTAATTAAGTGAATGAATGTTTTTCACAAGTTATGTGGTGAGTTACTGACAAAACCAGTAAAACCAAGGAGGATGCTAAGCTTTAGTACGCTGTCTTTCTTTAGCTATCTTGATCAAAATATACAAACGAGTTGAGGGATTCAGCCTCAGCGTATGACATCTATAAGGCTCTGGTTTACTCAGCAATAAAAAGGAATAAAATATTGGTACATGCAGTACCAAAAAGACAGATCATATACCGTATAATTTCATTTATTTGGAACAAAATTGTAGAGACAGCAGGTGAGGTGTCAGGGACCAAGATGGGGAAGACACTGCTGTGGCTATGAAAGGTAAAATAAAATGTGTGCAGGCAGGACAGTTTTGTTTCTTGCTTGTGGCAGTAGTTGCACAACTTTATGCATATAATAAAATCACATCTATACACACACAGAAATCAGTGCATACAAAACTGGAGAAGCAAGATGAAACCCTATGGATTGTTTCAATGTCAGTTCTCTGGTTTTGGTTTTGTACTTTAGCCATTGAGGAAAATGGAATGAAAGTATATGAAACTTCCCTTCATCCTTTTTTTTTTTTTTGTGGTACAGAAAAAAAAATTCACAGAAGGATAAACTTGACACATTTATAGGGAAAGGACTACAACTTGAGACCATAGTGAAATAAATCAGACTTTCATGTGTAAACGTCATGTTGTTTCCCTAGTGTAGGAAGTGGGAAAAGCAAATAAGATCCAAATTGTATGACAGATATTGTGAAAGGTGAAGAAACTGTTCAAAAAGAAAGAGAAACTGGGATGGGGGAAGGAGAAAAGAAAGAAGGGAAAAGGAAAAATAAATAAATATATACACACACAAAATAATTGAGATAGTTATACTGCTAATTGTTACTAGTTTGTTGAAAAGGTTTGTGCCTATATTGTTTAATAAATTTTTCATGCCTGTATCTTATAATATGAGCAACTACTTTGAAGATAACAATACATAATGTACTAGCAATTGCTCTCCTACAATCTTGTTTTTAAAATTTTGTACTTTTGTTTTTATGGTTTTTTTCTTTAAAATGAAAGAATTTCAAAATAAGTTAACAAACCCCACTTATTTATGCATAGTTAGTTTTCCATAAACACAGATAACCTTGGAAATGGATGTGAAGCAGTCTCTGACTTCTCCAGATATTCATGTCCTCGAAGGCATTTGCATCTCTTCTCCATCGCTGGTAGAGGGCAGTCAGCCCAGCGGGGAGCAGTCTCAGGACTTCCCTGGGTGGCACTGTGGCCTTGGGGTCTCAGCTGCTCCTGCTACACAGTGGACATGATGCTTTACTGCCACGTCACAGGCTTGCTGTGACCGTGGAATGAGATACTGTGTGTCCAGGGGTTGGTTCTATTCTTGTGCTCATAATTAATTCAAGCAATTTATGACCCTTTAAGAGACTCTGTTCAAGAACTATGTGTGGAGTGTGCCATCTTCGGTGTGAGAAAAGATAAACAATCTTTATGTTGGCTTTTAGCTGCATAAAAAGCAGCCAAATGAGAATGGACACCTTGCTGAATTGGTGCCTGTGTCAGATGACCTGAGAACTTCGCCGTCTGCACACGGGATGGGAAGGCTACACAGAAATCAGACAAGTGGTGATCCAAGGAGGCTGGTGGATTTTACGGGCATGGGGAGTGATGTGGGACCTTATGGTGATTTTTTAATGTTACTACTTTTAAATCCTGTGATGATATTATCTATTCAGAACAAGATATAAATAAAATTTGAAAAAAAAACCCAGTTTAAAATGCTATAGACTCCTTAGACATTTTGTTTGTTTGCTTGTTTTCTGAGACAGGGTTTCACTGTGTTGTCCAGGCTGGCCTTGAACTCTCTGCACAACCCAGGCTGGCCTCAGACTCACAGCGATCTTTCTGCCTCTGCCTCCTGAGTGCCAGTGTTATGGGCTTGTGCCACCATGACTAGTTTTTAGGAATTCTTTTCTTTCCTTTTCTTTTCTTTCTTTCTTATTTGGTAGAATTTCTGCTTAAATAGTTTTTACTTAAATCTGGCTGCTATTTTTTATTTTAGTAAAATATGCATATCATAAGATTTACCATTTTAACCATTTTTAGGGGTACAGCTCAATGGTATTAAATATATTTCCATTCTTTGCAGCTCTCACCACTATTCATCTCCAGGACTTTTTTCACTTACTCAAAGTGAGGCTTGGTGTCTATTAAACACAGTTTCCTCTCCTTGCAGGCCCTGATAATCACTGCTCTATTTTCTATCTCTATGAACTTGGTCACTCCCGATACCTTCCTTGTGTAAGTGGAAGTATATAGGATTTGTCCTTTTGTCTGTGTTTCTGGTAGTGTACTGCATGGGGTATAAAAGAAATGTGAAATCCATTTCTGAGGTAATGCTTTAGAATTAAATTCTAAAAATAGTTTTCCAAGTTTCTTGTAACTGCCAAGAATTTTAATTGTAAAAATTCAAGCTGTTTATACATTGTAGAGCATAGAATAAACACCTAAATGAAAAATAAATATACTCTATGGGTTGCTTTCACTCAACTTTATCTGAAGGGGTACTTATTAGACCTTTTGTCTCATATCTTGAGTAAAGCCCTTCAAGTAGTGGAAATGCAGATAACAGAAAATACAAACACTTTTTCATAAGCAATGTGGACATTTTATCTTCAATACAAAGAATCCTGAGTCAAATAACCTCATCTGTATGAGAAGAGGGACAAAAGAATGTCAAAGAGCATTATTTCTAGCTTGTAGTTGGGAAGCTGAAGACAGAGGAATTAATTTATCAATTAGTTTTTTGAGACAGTCTCACTATGTAGTGCAGATTGGTCTTGAACTTGCTTAGGTAGCCCAGGCTGTTCTTGAACTCACAGGATTCTCCTGCCTCGGCCTCCTGAGAGTGCTGCAATTACAGGTGTGTATCATCATGCACAGCCATCAATTTGGTTTTTTGTTTTTATCTTTTGATACAGAGTTTCACTATGCAGTTTAGCCTGGCCTTTAACTCACTTCATAGCCTAGACTGGCCTCAACTCACAGCAAATCTGCCTCAGCCTCCCAAATGCTGGGGTTACAGTTGTGCACCACTGTGTTTGGCCATCAATTAGGTTTTTTTTTTTTTTTTGGTTGTTTTTTGTTTTGTCTTTTTGAGACAAGGTCTCACTATGCCATTCAGGTTGGCCTTGAGCTCATTTTGTAGCCCAGGTTGGTCTCAAATTTGCAACAATCCTCCTGCCTCAGCCTTCCGAAAGCTGGGATTACAGGCATGTGCCACCACACCTGGCTCATCAATTAGTTTTTTAATGTGTTATGGACATCAAGAAAGACATGTGTATCTTTCCAAAATGTACAAAAGAGGACATTTCCTAATTTTTTGTATTGATTTTCTAAAGCTTTTGCAAAAAAAAAATATTAATAATGATAATAAATAAAATGACCACACTGGCTAACCACGAGAAATGTACTCTCACAGTTTAGGAGGCCACAGGTTTGAAATCAAGGTGTCAACAGAGCCATATTCCCTCAAAGGGCTCAGAGGCAGAGATTGTCCCTGGACTATCTTAGATTTTGGAGTCTCCCACAGTTCTGCATGTTCCTCTGCCTATCTTTTCCTTGAGGCAGAGACATGAGTCACTGGAGGAGGCCCGCCCTAATGCAATATGGCCTCGTGGTAAGTTCATCGTATCTACAAGGACCCACGGGTTTAGGGCTTGATTGTATCTTTTCTGAGGACGCAATTCATCCCTCAAAAATAAATAAAGGAAAATAATAAAAGACTTGATCGTCTTGCTGTGGTCAGTTGTTATCTTAGAAAAGATGCATGTGTGTCCATATGGAGAGGGCTGGTGGTCACTTGTTGGTTTTGCAGGGTGGTAATAAAAAATAACAGTCAACACTCACTTTCTGGAAAGGAAGGAAGACATCTGTGTTGTCAGGATTCTTTCCAGTTATCTCTGCTATGATACCTTTTCCCCCAGTTCACACAGCCTGTGAGTACAGGCAGAAGACTCTGCATTTCTGGGATTCCAGCTCAGCAGTTTAGTGGACACCAGAGGAGAATTTCTTCTTTTGTGGACACAAGTGTAGATGTGAAAAACCAGGGAGGATCATTGGCTACTTTGTTTCTGAGCCAATACAAGAATTCACTTTAGTTTAACATTATTTGTAAACTGAAAAATGGGAATGAAACATGTCCCTTAGCACGATGCTTTTAACTAGGGCAAGAAATCAAATCGAGGCCTGCAGCACCTACCTTCTGGAAAATCTGTTAAAGGAAAGAAGCTTCCTGAGGGATTTTTTAATCCTCCTGCAGAGGACTTTGTTTTTGAGGGTTATTCAAAAAAATCTGTACAAAATGCCCTGTGGGGCCTTCTTGAATTACTTGGAGAACATTCTCACTGCTGGACATTATGCTAAAGGAGATAGGATCTATTATCTTAGTTAAACAAAAAAGTCAAAGGAGTGTGCTCAGAGTTTCTGACAATTAGAAAGAGTTAGCAATGCCAGGGAATAATCTGATTCAAAGGTTCTGTTTCATTTTGTTTTTTGAGACAGAGTCTCCATTTGTAGCTCAGGCTGCCCTTGAACTCACTATGTAACCCAGACTGGCCTCAAACTCATGACAATCCTTCTGCCTCAGCATCCTGAGTGCTGGGACTACAGGCGTGTGCCAGCAACGCAAACAAAAATTGAAACAAAGAAGGGCATTGGGTTTTTTTTAAGGAAAATTTCTTTTTTGTTGTATTTCAGGAATTCAAAATCTCTAAGAAGCTGGATCCCTGCTGGCTTTCCTATTGATACTAAGTGGCCTGTGTAGGGCTATGTATTACATCAAAGGAAGGAAATGAGGCTGCCATGAACACATCAGCAAAGTTAGTAGTTTTGTGAGGTTATGGATAGGAAAATTTATACACCACTGAAAACTGATATTCTCCACTCAATAAATAAATTTTTCTAGATGGCACAGGTGGTTGATTCACTCATGATACTAAGGAGGTCCTGTACTTGTTCCTACCAAGGGTCTCAGGTCCTCCTGGGAGTTAGCATTTGATGTCTGTGTTCCATCCAATCATTCTGCAAATGTTTTCAAGTGATCTGCCATGACCTAAATATAGTTTGGTTTGTGTCTCCCTAAGGGTTAATGTGTAGGAATTTGGTTCCCAGAGGATGCTGGGACAGAGGGCTGAACGGAAAGTCCTTAGGTCACTGGAGGCGTCAACTAGTTCTTGTGCAACCTTCAGAGTTCTCTTGAGATGAATGTTACAAAAAGAGCAAGCTGTCCTCTCTGCTTGTGGTTTGAGATGTAATCACTTGCTTGGTCCTGCCTGTGTTCCTGTCACTGCTGTCTATGCCACGAGGTGAAGCAGGCAGGAAGTGGCCTCTACTACAGAGTCTGAGCTGTGCCATTTGGTCCTTGGGTCTCCAGTGCTGTTAACTAAACAAACCTCCTGTCTTCCTAAGTAGTCGTTTGCATATACTTCGTTATGGTGATGAAGAACTAACACCTGGTTGTAAGGAGTTTCCTTTCAGGGTAGAGCTAGGTGGTGCAGCTATACAGAGCAAAGCACTGATAACATCTATTTATTTTAGCTGGCTGTGTGTATTTATATTTATGGAAATGCAAATAATGACTGACAATTTCCAATATTAAAAGTCCTTCCAAGTTATGTGGAGTGTTTTCTGTATCAGATTTCTTCATAATTAATAAAAACTTTATAAGAGTTAATTTTGATTCAAGAATGAAGCATTCTATCTTGAAAATCCTCATTCAATGAGGGCCAGGTTTGGGTGCATTTAGTCAGTTTTAAAACTGGACAGACCAACTTTATGAAGAAAGATGCTCACAGTTCCGGGGACTCAAGTGCACCGGCACCAGGATCTGCTTGGCACTGGTGAGAGCTTCATGGAAGATGGCAAGAACATATGTAAGAAGGAGAGATCTCATCACCAACCAAGAAGCCAGAGTAATTGAAGGGTTAAGCTCCTCTTGTAGCAAATGGATGTGAGCTTAGGGGGTCCTGTGAAAGTTTCCTTAATGGCTTTGGAGGGCAACTTCCTCAATGACATAAAAACCTCTTTCAAGACCCTACCTCTTAAAGTTTCCACCACCTCTGCATGGCCACATTCAGGTCCAGGCTCCCAACAAATGCCTCTCAGGGACATAGTCAAACTGTATCCAACCACAGAAAGTCTATTGTTCAATGTATATGAAAATAAAAAATATGAATAATCAATACATCTGTATTTGTGTATATGCAGTACTTCCCAATTGGGTTAGAAAGGAACAGGATGGGGAGGAAGGGAGTCCTCATAAAGAGCACAGCAGGCCGGGCATGATGTGCTTACAAGGAGATCCTGTCTTATCTCCTCCTCCCCCTCCAAGATGCTTAGGCTGAGTCATGCATTGTCATGTAGCAGCGCCATCATTCCCGGAAATCTGTTAAACCTTTTTACTGTATTGGGGAGGAAAAAGGATGACGTCATGTAGCCACTGAAGTCCACAGTCCTTCTAAGAGAACAGAATCCTGAGCTTTTCCACACCTGGAGTTGGTGTCAAGTCCTTGTAGGGCAAAACATTTCATTTATTGGGTAGGGACATATTTTCATTACGATTTCACATAACAATCCTAATGAATTCATATCAACAAAACACTTTTCCAACTCGGGTTTTTATAAGTAGAGTCTGATTTCTTTGAAGTTTCAGTTCACTGGTGACTGGTCTGAGTTATCTTTAGTCAAACCGGACGGAGAAGGAATGTCAGGCTCCTGCCCCTTCCCTCTTCTGCCAGCTGGGTTCTGGAAAGCATTTCTCACTTCTCTTCTCTGCAGGGGTTTCTGCCAGGTCATCCATAGCTCAGGGGGCATAAACCAGTGCTTTACCTCTTCCATCGTGTCTTTTCTAGGTTGAAAATTTAAATACACAAATGAATAGTTGGGCAGATTTTTTTTTTAAGACAGAATACCTCCTTAAGGTAAAGTTCTCCGACAGCAGCTAGTGTTTGACCTTTTGTTTCTCTCACAGCGGCCTTTGAACGTAAGTCCCCACAGTTTAGTGTTTCCAAACTCGTGATGAATTTCAAATGAATGAATTTTCATATTGCTCAATATTCGTATTTATTACTTTTTTATTTACTCAAAAAATATCGAGAGAGCATGTGCCAGAGGAGATCACAGTAAGCAGAAGAGGAGTGCATCCTCTGGAGCAGCTTGCGTTTCGGTGGGGAGACCCATAGATAAGGGTGCAGTCGTCAGGCATAATGAATCCCCTGACGGAAATGGGCACATCTCTGAGGGTGTGTGACAAGGGAATGTAAACGAAGCATGGCAGAAACAGGAAGACTCTCCCAAGGAAGTGGTGCTGACAAAAAGAAGTTAACAAGGTGAAGAGGTGAGGGGAGATTATTGCCGGAAGAGGGAAGGACATTTTTGTAAAAAATTGTGATATTTACTATGCACAGGATTGTTCTGAATCCTTAGGATAAGGATACAAATCAGATAATGTTCCTGTTGTCATGATGTGTGTGTGTGTGTGTGTGTGTGTAAGGTCAGATGACACATGAAGTAATTAGTAGCTCTGGTAAGTTCCATAAAGAGAATAAAACAGGTTGATATGATACACAGTAAACAAGTGGTGGCTTAGTGCACCGTTAAAGGGATTAAATTTCCCTGTGCCACACCTTGGTTGTATTGAACATACTTTTTGCTTCATCAGTATAGACATAATATTTCAAAAGTAACCTGATGTGAGTGAAGAGTCAAATGGTGAGAGTGAAAACAGAAAGACAGTCATGTGCACCCATGACAGTGGTTTTGACCAAGTGGAGTAATAGTGGAGATGGAGAAAAGTGGGTGGATTCGGAGCTGACAGGTTTCATTGTTGGATTAAATGGATTTGTCACATTGCTCTGAAGAGCACAGCTAGAATCTAACTGTGCCCTTCAGCATAGTGAGATTTGTGATTAGGGAGAGAAAGGCTGGTAGATGAACTGACAGCAAACACTGAAGTCATTTCATAGTAGTTTAGGGAAGAGATCATATGGCCTTATGTATGAGTATAGCAGTCAGAACAGAAATAGGGCACAGGGAGGAGCCCAAGGAGCCAGAATGTAGAGGGCAAGTGGGTGTGGTGGTTCATGCCTGTAATCCCAGCACTTGGCAGAGGATCATTGCAAGTTCGAGACCAGCCTGGGTTACAAAGTGAGCTCAAGGCCAGCCTGAACTGCATAGTGAAACCCTGTCTCAAAGAGCCAGAATGCAGAGGGTTTTGTAAGCCCTGCCCCTGTGTGACTGTAAAGAGGTGGTCCTGGATATAGGGCCCTAGAGAGGTGACTGGATCAGGAGGGCACTGGCTGACCAATGGACAAATCCCATCTAAAAGCTCATTAGCTGAAAGGGCTGTTAGCAGATGGGCTCTCGTTAGAGGAAGGAGGTCACTGGGAGCCTGCTTTTGGGGGCTACATCCTTTCCTCAGCCTATTCCCCTTTCTGGCTCTTCTTTGCTCGCTCTGCCTCTTTTCTGATGTGAGGTGAGCAACTGTTCCACGTTGTCCTTCCACTATGGTGTTTCTGCCTTGGAGCCACTGACTATTGCCTGAAACTTCTGAAACCATGAGTCAAAGTAAAGCTATTTTTCCTTTAAATTATACATGTCAGTTGTTTGGTTATGATGACAGCAAACTGACCAATACAAGAGGTTAGAATGTGAATTTCTGATTGGTTTCTCTGGACAAGTGTTGATGGTCTTCATCCATGCAAGAAGCATACCCAATAGACACTTATTTTGCCTACTACAAAAATAATGTACAGTACCACAATAGCCATTTTCTCAGGATTTATATCTTTCTAAAATGCTTATTCGCATCAAATTTACTTAGTTTTAAAGACAATATTCAAAAATAATGGTGTCTTTTTAAAACATTTTTTAAAATTTATTTTAAAAGGGAGTAAAATTAAATACAACAAAACAGAACAGAATGGGACATAAAGCATAAAT
This sequence comes from Dolichotis patagonum, assembly GCA_004027295.1. Lineage (NCBI taxonomy): Eukaryota > Metazoa > Chordata > Mammalia > Rodentia > Caviidae > Dolichotis > Dolichotis patagonum. The sequence goes on along the minus strand of PVJX010011179.1, from coordinate 17,868 downwards.
TTCAAAGCAAGACAACCAGAGATCTTCACTATCTGTCATATTGTCTCTTGTTTTCTTCCAAATGGTTGTCCTTATCTTTGCATATGAAGAGCTCATACTAAATAACATAGTCAATCTTTTCACAAGATGTGTAGTTCATTGGCTCATAATGGTGTCTTTCTGAGACAGGGTTTCACTATGTAGTTCAGCCTGGACTTATACTCACTTTGTAGCCCAGGTTGGCCTCCAATTCACAGTAATCCTGCTTCAGCCTCCTGCTTCAGTGTGCTATCACTCCCAGCTTCAATGGTCTTTTTAAAAAATGTTTATTTATTTGCAAATCCATTTTATTTCAAGGAAGAAAAAAAAAAACTAAAACAAGATTTCAAAACATGTCAATCAGAGGGCAACAATGATTATACATCTCACATCATCACCCCTAAACCATTCACCCAAAGGCATCTACATTGAATTGTCTGAACAGTATTAATCATTCTCTTTAATGAACTTAGAGAAATCAGTAGTATAACTCTATTAACCAGTATGTGTATTTACATATATTGTTTCTTTCAGCTTCTCACACTAATGAGACAATACAATGTTTACATGTGTGTCCTGTTTATTTCACTTATGAGTATGGTATCGAGTTGCATCCATTTACCTACAAAAGTCTCTATTTTATCATTCTTTATGGCTGAGTAGTATTCTATTGTATAAAAATAACGCATCTTTTTTTTCCATTCCTCAGTCAATGGGCACTTAGGTTGTTTCCAAGATTTAGCTATTACAATTTGTGCTGCTATGAACATGGGTGCACGTATATTGATGTGGTATGATGTTTTAAATTCTTCTGGGAAGATAACCAGAAGGGGAATAGCTATGTCAAATGGGACCTTTAGTCCTAGTTTTTTGAGGAATCTCCACACTGATTTACACAGTGGTTGCACCAGTCTAAACTCCCACCAATAGTGGAGAAGGGTTCCTTTTCCCCCACAACCCCTTTAGCATTTGTTATTTCTTGACTTCTGGATAATAATGATTTTTACTTGGGTGAAGTAGAATCTTATTGTTGTTTTAATGTGCATTTCTCAAATTACCAGTGATGTTGAACATTTTTAAAAATTTTATTCTAAAGAGGATAAAACAGAATAAAACTAATCAAAATAAACCAGTGTAAGAGCTACAGGACTTTAAAACATTATGAAATTGACAACAGTTACCATAATGCCTTTCGATGTCTTTAAAATAGCTGCAGATAACTTCAGACATAGTGAAGATCAAACAGAATAGAATAGAATAGAATAGAAACAATAATGGCAAAACAATGAATGCAATAAAGGATTTCAAAACATACCAATAGTAAATCCAAAATCACTACAATAATATATCTTGCTATCCTTGAAATAGCTGCCCTGCCATCAGATATAACAGAATCAAACAAAACAAAAGAGAATAAAACCCAACCCAACAAAACAATAGAAATGATACAGGACCTCAAAACAAGACCGTAGGGAATCAACAATAACTACCACCTTCAGAAGGAGATCCCCTCCCAGATACCACACTGTGTACCTCTATCCTCTGAACCTATGATCAGACCAATGGCCCTAGACCTGAAATGTTAGTGAAACACCAAAGCACCACAGGTATCCAATTTCATTTCACCTCAATAGCTATCATCACAGCCTGTGTTTCTCTGGATAAGCTGGTGCTTACAAGGGGTGGGGGTTGGTACCCCTTGCTTGTCAGCCCACATGCTGTAAGGGGCTGGAGTTCACCTGTTCCCAGTCTGGCAGTGGCTCGTGCATGGTATTGGTTCCCAGACTGGACTTGTTTGCTGGTACAGCTATTGTTCCCTCTCCCCCCAGTCCACGAATAGCCATGTGGAACATTTTTTCACATATTTATTTGCTGTTTGTATTTCTTCATCTGAGAAGTAGGTATTCATCTCAGGTGCCCATTTTTGGATTGGGCCTTCAAATCTAGGAGGACTGATTTTTTTGAGTTCTTTATATGTTCTCGATAGTAATAATGGTGTCTTTGAAAACAAAGATTTTTTTAAAAAATTACTTGAGGCAGTCAAGCTTCTGGCTAGCTAGTGGGTACACTGGACCGAGTCCTGGAAGTTCTACCACCTTAATGCAGCATGCCCAGTGACCTTCTCTCAGTTTGGGAGGCAGAGGTCGAGCTGGGGGACTGACAGCTTGGGAGATCATACCTGCCTCCTAGGACAAAGGACTCTGGCCCGAGTTTCCACAGGCTCCAGTTCCCTAGGCCCAGCATCCACCTTACAATTTAGGGAACCAAGAGCCTGCAGAGGGGAGTTAGGACCCTGTGAGGTGAGTCCTGCTGTCCCAAGGCGGGCTTGTGGAGAGCTGGCGACCTGGGTTCCAGACAATTGAGCTTCTGGCTAGCTGGACCGGCTACACTGGACCGAGTCCCGGAAGCTCCACTGCCTTAGTGCAGCGTGCCCAGTGGCCTTCTCTCAGTTCAGGAGGCAGAGGCCGAGCTGGGGGCCTGAAAGCCCGGTGTGGGCTGGGCTGGGGAAAGCTAAAACCAGCACTCCTGGTGGTTAAGATCATACTCACCCCCTTGGACACAGGACTGTGGCTCGAGATTCCGCAGGCCCCAGTTCATGAGGCCCAGCTTCCACCTTTCAATTTAGGGAGCCAAGAGCCTGTGGGTGAGCCAGCGCTGCTCCAGGAACTGAGCGAGCAGGAGGTAACTCGGCACACATCCAGAGGAAGCTTTGGAACACCACTCAAAGCAAGGAAATATAGAAAAATGACAAAAGGAAAGACCAAAAGGCAGGCTCAAATCACCAGCCCACCCCAACAAAGCTTAAGAGCCATGTACATAGAAGAAAAAAGAAACCATACACCTGAAATGTCTGAAGTGATATTAAATGAAATAAAGATGCAACTAGGGGAAGCTATGGAGAAATTCAAATCAGAAGTACTTGCCCAGGTAAAAGAAGAAATGATAAAAATGGTGAAAGAAATAGTGAACACATCTAGTGAAAACACAGCTAAAAAATTAGAGGAACAAAGCAAACAGATAGAATCCCTGAATGAACACTATAAGAAACAAACAGAATACATAAAGCAGATTCAAAGAGATATACAGGAAATCAAAAATGCAGTTGAAAGCTGCCAAAACCGCCTCAACAAAAGTGAAGATAGAATTTCAGACCTCAAAGATAAGATTGTAGCCAGTGAACAGGAAAGGGAAGATCTCTTAAAAATAACAAAGAATTGGGAAATAACAATTCAACACCTGCAAGATGATGCAAAGAAAAATAACATAAGATTAATAGGGATAAATGAAAAAGAAGGGGACAGCCCAAATTATATCAAGAGGATATTTACAGAAGTAATAGCTGAAAACTTCCCAAACATGAGAAGAGAAACTGACATTTGGATTCATTGAAGCAAGATGGCAGACTGGTAGGTAGCAGGAGAGAGGCCCTCCCTGAGAGAGACAGCTCAACTGCCAGAATAAAACACCCTGGAGAGACCCAAACAGAGAGAGATGGACTCTCACAACCCACGAAGAAACTAAAGTGGAATAAACAGCTCCAATATGAGGTCCTGGGGCTACTATTAGTGAAGATAAGATCAGCGAGTACGGCACCCTCCTCAAGCCACCTGAATTCCTGCCCGACCTGAACAAGCGATCCATGCCAAAGCGACTGGCTTGAGCTGCCAGAGCGCAGAGCTGAACAGCCCTGGGTGCAGCTTGCTGGGACTGGCTCTGCACATGACGCACCCAGAGGCACTGTGAATTCCCACCAGAGAAGTGCTGAAGTCGGAGGTCGGGGAGCCCAGCAGTTCTTGGGGACATGGTGAGTGATGGGAATAAATAAGACCCTCCCACGGGAAAAGGGAAACTGACTGGACAACATGTTGGATTTGGGCAGGACAGCCTTAACTCCATAAGGAAGTGGCTTCAGCTGGTTGCTTCCCTCGCTGAGCGGATTGGTGGAATCTGCTTGGACTAGGCCACGCCCCTGGCGGGGACCCAGTTACTTCCCTGAGATCAGTGCACACTGATGCAGTGAAAGCCTGCAAAGGTTGACTGACCCACAAGGGAGGAGCTAATGCACACTGCCTGTGGGTGAACTCTAATCTCTGACAACCTATTGAAGAGGGCTAAAGCTCCTAGCCTGTGCCCTCTAGAGGAGCCTTAAACAACAAGAAAAGGGTCTGGGAATTACACTGTACACTTGTATGGAAGGAACCAAAAACATGACGAAAGGGAGAAATAAGAAAACACTCCCAGCCCCCAACCCTGAGAACATTGATCCAGGAGAGGTAAATACAAAAGAGATTGGGGCAGCAAAAATGCAACATCAAACTCGGGGTTAGTGGACATAAAGAGATATCTTCAGGACCTCATAAGCAGCACCAAAACTGAAATATTAATTCAAATTAAACAAGAGATAAGTAGATTAAAAAAAGAAGGGCTGGGCACCTCTCAAGAAGACACAGACAGAAGAATGGAGGAACACAAATGGAGAGAAAAATTTATTGAAGAATTCAGAAAAAACCTAGAATTCATGAAACAGATTCAAAGGGATTATCAGGAAACTAAAGACTCCATAGAAAGCTGAAAAAACTGCTTGAAAGAAACCAAAGATAGACTATCAAAAATTGAACACAGGCTTGCAATGTGGGGTCATGAAAGGTAAATCTCTTAAAAATAACAAGGGAGCAGGCAGTAAAGATACAAAGACTGGAAGATGACAAGAGAATCTATAACTTAAGAATAAAGTATGTGAATGAAGAAGCAGGCATCAAATCAGAGGAATTACAAAGACTATTCACAGAAATTATTAAGGAAAATTTCCCAAGCATAGAAAAAGAAATGATATGCAGAGGTATGAAGCATACAGAACTCCAGCCACCTACAACCCAAACAGAGCTATATCCAGACACATAATAATCAAGATCCCAGAAATTCAATATAAGAACAGAATATTAAAAGTCATCAGAGAAAAGAAACAGATCACCTATAAAGGAAAACCCATCAAAATCATGGCAGACTTCTCGACACAGACCATCAGGTCAAGAAGAGTTGTAGTGAAGTAATTCAAGACCTGAAGGAGAACCATCTCCAGCCCAGATTGATGTATCCTGCAAAACTCTCTCTAGAAATTAATGGAGAAAAAAGATGCTTCCATGACAAAGAGGAACTAGGAGAATTTGTGACCACCAGTCCAACCCTACAAAAAATACTGAAGGACATTCTAGGGAGAGAGAACAAGAATACAAGGATTTCAGGAACAGTGGCAGAGAGGCCTCAGTGAACGAGGCAGTGAAATGGAAGAGAAAAATATACTATCAATGGCAGAAAAATAGAATAGCAGAAATGAGGCAGAGAAGATTGGCTATAATCTCTAGTATAGAAGGCCTTGAAATACTAACAGAGAGAAACACAGGCAGAGTAGATCAGGAGATAGGGTCCATTGAGCTGCTCTATATAGGGAGGCAGTGGGACCCAAAACAAGCAGTGCACCCCATGGGAGTAAAAGGGGAGGAATTGTCTAAAAAAGGAAGGCAGAGGATATTGTTAATGGGGTAACAAGGTTTAAAATTTACATTATTCTCACTACTCTGCTTGGATGGATTACGTGCTGTTCCAGTTTTTCTACTTACAATAGACTTGAGGACATGGTCAGCTATCCCAAAAATAAGAGGACATATTATGGTAATCATCCCTAATTTTCCTATCAACTTAATCTGAAGCCCTTTATAACTTACATTGTCTTATTATGACTGATCTTATTTGAATCTGGTTTGTTAGATTGCTACTTTGTATTGACTGATTCTATTTAAATCTGTTGTGAAGGGTAGCATCAATTCTAAGTGTATAGGCAGCTACATTGAAGATGACAAGATTCACTAAGAAACCCACTCTGGTTTGATTATTACTTGCTTTTGAAGTCTTATAATATCTCCAATGCTTCGTTTTTATTAATGTTGTTACACACTGCTGAGACACCATGGTAACCATTATAGATCACCTTGTATTGCAGTTTTATGTGACTTTTCTGCCTCATGCTTTTCTTGGAATTGTTTTGTTTTATCTTTCTTTGTTTTGTTTTTCCTGCTAATACATAAATGATAGATATACATGTAGAGACTCATGCATGTGTAGAGCTTATAAACAGTTTATGAGAACCAACTATATAACACATGTTGAAATGAACAACCACTTTTAAGAAAAAGAGACACTACAATACCCAGTGCTGATTCCATAATGTCATGATGTGAAATCCAACAAAACTATCACTTTTTGTTCAAAGTGATCTTAGCTTGCTTTCCCTTGTTTAAGTTCAACACACATTAAGGTATGGACAGCTGTTTTGAGGAGAATGAGAGACACTATGACAGCCATTTTTGATTTCCCTAATGTCTGGTCTTGAAGACCTCTAATGCCCTCCTCATCCTGCTCAGATCAGTACCATACTAGGTTGTTTCATGTGAATTCCCTATATGTGACAATATGGACAACTAGTTGGAATAAAACAAGAGTCAATATGATGGAGAGTGAATATCTCTGATTGTCTAGTTTTGAAATTTTTGTCTCTTACATTGCTCTCTTGTGACCCGTTTTGTTCTGTTTTGTTGTGTTTAATTTTACTCTTTTGATATAATTGCATGTATATTTGAGTGGGTAAGATGGATGACCATATTGCTGTTTTTGTCAGATTGTGGAGCAGAACTGTTAACAGTCTTACAGTTTGAATGTCTACTTTACATGTTTTAACTTTGTAATTTGAACAACTATTTCCAAGAAGTCAGTATGTAATTTGTCAAGTAATAATTTCTTAGGTTTTATTGTTGTTGTTCTTTTCCTTTTTTCCTTGGAATACTGTATTGTTGCTACCCTTTTTTCTGTTTTGTTTTGTTTTTTTCTCTTTAAATAAAATTATTTAAAAAAAAAGAAACTGACATTTGGATAAGTGAAGCGTATAGAACTCCAAACATCCATAACCAAAATAAAACTACACCCAAACACATAATAATCACCATCCCAGAAATCCACCATAAGAACAGAATACTAAAAGCTGTTAGAGAGAAAAGACAGATCACCTATAAAGGAAAACCTATAAGAATTACAGCAGACTTCTCAGCACAAACAATGAAGTCAAGAAGAGCATGGAGTGAAGTATTTCAGATCCTAAAGGAAAACCACTTCCAACCCAGACTGACATACTGTGCAAAACTATCCTTCAAAATGGATGGAGTAATAAGATACTTCCATGACAAAGAACAGCTGAAGAACTTCATGAACACCAAACCAACCCTACAAAGAATACTGAAAGCCATTCTAGATATACATGGTATAAAACCACCAAGCAAGGCAGACAATTAAATAGAATGGAAAGCTAAAGATACAACAGCAGAAAGATAACATGTTAACAATAAATCAATATATAACAATTACAACCATTAATGTAAATGGCCTCAACTCACCAATCAAAAGAAACAGACTGGCAGAATGAATCAAGAAACAACATCCAACCACATGCTGTCTACAAGAAACTCATCTAACCCAAAAGGAAACCCATAGACTGAAAGTCAAAGGATGGAAAACAATACTTCATGCAACAATAAACCAAGAAAAAAAGTGGGAGTAGCTATCCTGCTTGCAGACAATGTGAATTTCAAACCAAGAATGATCCAAAGAGATAAAGAAGGTTACTACATACTAGTTAGGGGAAAATGTCAAGAGGTAGAGATAACAATCTTAAATATATATGCACCAAATTCCAAAGCACCCAGCTATATAAAGCAAATACTAAGAGAAATGAAAAATCACTAAGCAGTAACACAATTATAACAGGAGACTTTAGCACACCATTGATACAAAGGGACAGATCAACTAGACAGAAAATCAGCAAAGACATAACAGAACTGAATCACACCTGTGAACAAATGGACCTGATAGACGTATACAGAGTGTTCCATCCAACAACATCAGAATATACCTTCTTCTCAGCAGTACATGGGACGTTCTCTAAAATAGACCGTATACTAGCCCACAGAATATATTTAAGTAAATGCAAAAGAATTGAAATTATCCCATGCATGTTATCAGATCATAGTGCCGTGAAACCAGAAATTAACGATAAAAGCAACTGCAAAAACCTCACAAACACATGGAAACTGAGTAATACAGTCTTGAGCAACCAGTGGGTCACAGAGGAAATTAAAGAAGAAATTAAACAATATCTACAAGCAAATGAAAATACAAATACAACTTACCAGATTTTGTGGGATGCAATGAAAGCAGTCCTATGAGGAAAATTTATTGCATTGAGTTCCCACATCAGGAAGACAGAACGAATAAACAACTTGATCCTACAACTCAAGTGTCTAGAAAAAGAAGAACAAGCCAAGCCCAAAGCCAAAAGAAGGGAGGAAATTATAAAGATCAGAGAAGAAATTAATGCAATAGAGACTAAGAAAGCAGTACAAAGGATCAATGAATCAAAGAGCTGGTTCTTTGAAAGAATAAATAAAATTGATAAGCCCCTGGCCAACCTCATTTAAAAAAAGGAAAGAAAAAAACCTCAAATTCATGCAATAAGGAATTAAAAAGGTGAAATTATTACAGACTCAGTGGAAATACAGAAAATCATCAACACCTATTTTGAAAACCTCTACTCTCATAGGTTCGACAACACAGAAGAAATAGACAGATTCCTAGAAACATATGAACTACCAAAGTTGGATCAGGAAGATGTAAAAATGCTGAACAACCCAATTTCTATTACTGAAATTGAAAATGTAATTAAGTCCTTGCCAACACAGAAGAGCCTAGGCCCAGATGGATTCACTACAGAATTCTACAAGAAATACAAAGAAGACTTAATTGTGACACTCCTCAAACTTTTCAATGAAATTGAAAGGGAAGCAATTCTTCCTAAGTCATTCCTGGAAGCAAATATTACTCTAGTACCAAAACCTGAGAAAGACTCAACTAAATAAGAGAACTATAGGCCAATCTCCCTAACGAACATAGATGCAAAAATTCTCAACAAAATATTGGCAAACAAGATGCAGCAAATCATCGAGAAGATTATACGCCATGACCAAGTGTGATTCTTCCCAGGAATGCAGGGATGGTTCAACATACGCAAATCAATAAATGTATCTCACCATATCAATAGAGCCAAAAGTAAGAACCACATGATCATCTATATAGATGCAGAAAAAGCTTTTGATAAGGTCCAACACTCATTCATGATAAGAACCTTACAGAGATTTGGAATAGAAGATCTTTACTTCAATATGATAAAGGCCATCTATGACAAACCAACAGCCAGCATCATATTAAATGGTCAAAAACTGAAAGCCTTTACCTTAAAATCAGGTACAAGACAAGGATGTCCCATCACCACTCCTATTCAACATAGTACTGGAAATACTAGCCAGAGCAGTAAGACAGGAAAGAGAAATAAAAGGAGTAAAGATAGGAAAAGAGGACGTTAAATTATCATTATTTGCAGAAGACATAATACTTTACATAGAAGACCCCCAAAACTCTATTGAAAGACTCCTAGATATAATAAATAAATTCAGCCTTGTAGCTGGATACAAAGTCAATACTCAAAAATTGATAGCATTTCTATATACTAACAACAAAAGTACTGAGAGAGAAACAAGAGAAGCCAAACCCTTTACACTAGCATCCAAAAAAATGAAATACTTAGGAATTAATCTCATGAAAGAAGTCAAAGACCTATACAGCGAAAATTATAATACCCTGAAAAAGAAAATTGAAGAGGACCTCAGAAAATGGAAAGACATCCCATGTTCATGGATAGGAAAAACAATCATTGTGAAAATGGCCATTTTCCCAAAATTACTATACAGATTCAATGCAATCCCAATCAAAATACCACTAACATACCTCATAGATCTAGAGAAATCACTCCTAAAATTCATCTGGAACCAGAAGAGACCTAGAATAGCAAAGGCAATTCTAAGCAACAAAGGCAAGGCAGGAGACATCACAATCCTTGACTTGAAATTATACTACAAAGCTACTGTAACAAAATCAACATGGTACTGGAATAAAAACAGACCTGAAGATCAGTGGAATAGATTGGAAGATACAATCACAACCACAAACTCACTCAACCACCTTATCTTTGATAAAGGGGCCAAACATGCTCGCTGGAAGAATGACAGTCTCCCTAACAAATGGTGCTGGAAAAACTGGCTATCCATATGCAGAAGACTAAAACTAGACCCATGCCTATACCATGTACTAAACTAAAATCTAAATGGATCAAAAATCTAAATATTAAAACAGAAACACTAAATCTGCTGGAAGACAAAGTGGGTAAAAATCTCAAAGATACAGGGGTAGGAAGAGAATTCACAAACAAGAATCAAACTACATGGGAAATACTTCCCAGAATCAATAACTGGGACCATATCTTATTAAAGAGTTTCTGCACATCAAAAGAGATTTCCGGCAGAGTGAAAAGAAAACCCACAAATTGGGAAAAAATCTTAATGGACAGTCCCTCAGACAAAGGACTTCTGTCTAGAACTTATAAAGAATTTAAAAAAATCAGATCCTCGAAATTCAAAGACCCAATCCAAAAATGGGCATCAGAAATGAATACACAGTTCTCAGATGAAGAAATACGAATGGCAAATAAATACATGAAAAAATGTTCATCATCATTAGTCATGAGAGAAATGCAATTAAAACCACACTGGGATTCCATCTCACTCCAGAAAGATTGGCCAAGATACAAAACACTACCAACAACAAGTGTTGGAGAGGTTGTGGGGAAAAAGGAACTCTTCTACACTGTTGGTGGGAGTGTAGACTGGTGCAACCACTGTGGAGGTCAGTCTGGAGATTCCTCAAAAAGCTGGGTTTGGAGGTCCCATTTGACCCAGCTATTCCACTTCTAGGCATATTCCCAGAAGATCTGAAAACATCATACCATTGTGATATATGTGCACCCATGTTTATAGTAGCACAATTTGTAACAGCCAGATCTTGAAAACAACCTAAGTTCCCATCAACTGAGGAGTGGATAAAAAGTTGTGGTATTTCTATACAATGGAGTACTTCTCAGCTATAAATAATGATCACATTGAGATATTTATAAATAAATGGACATGATTTGAGACCATACTCATAAGCAAAATAAACCAAACTCACATGTGTAAATACCATATAGTCTCCCTAGTATGAGAGTTGGAAAGAGTATATAAGATTTTATGGTAATCATGAGTCCCCATCTCATAGCTTTGAAGCCTTTCAATGTTTTCATTCATCAGTTGGAATGGTTTTTTTCTGTTTTGTTTGACTTTATTATATGTGATGTTATGAACAGCTGTTTTGAAGAGAACAAAACATTATGACAACTATTGCTGATTTAATACCGTCGTTCTTAGAAGTCCTACCAAGCTTCTATTCTTCTATTTCCAATGGTTCTATCACATTGTGTCTTATTGGGATTTGAATATGTGTGAAAGTATAAACAAAATTTTTTATTGAAAATGAGATATTATAGTAGCCATTGAGCATTCTCTGTTATTCAGTTCAGAATGCCCTGTAATTCTTTCACTCTTTGAATGGTTTCATACTTTTTTGTTATGTTTGATATTATTGTATTTGAAACTATGCTCAACTATAGCAGACAAAGAAATATTGTGATAGCTATTGTCAATGTCCGGTTGTCTTAATGTTAAGTATTGTGTTACCTATGTTGTCCGGTTCTGATCTGCTCTGTACTGACCTCTTTTGTTTTATTCTCTTTAAAATAAAATGGAAAAAAAATTACTTGAGATCCTAGCATGGTAGCAACATATTTTTATTCTCTTTCCCTTAATCGCCCATTATAGCTCTCTACCACATTAAAACAGCAGCTTCAGTAATCCATTACTGACAATTATTTTTATGATTATATATTTCTTGTAGTTTTTTTATAGCATGAGACACATTGTCCAGATACAGATTAATACTGATGTTATGTACCTCATGAGTGGAATCCAAGTTGTTTTCATTTGTGGAAATCTAAATCCACAAAATTTAGTGGAAATTCCACTAAATTTAGTGGAAATCTAAATCCACTAAGGTCAATGGCTAATTCCAGTAGTTGGCTGTTTCCCTTACAATGTCAATAACAGAGTTAGTGTCCCTTGTGGAACACTTCAGTACAATTGACATCTGTTTTAGAATCTAGTAGGAGAAATTCCCCTTACTTCTCTGTTTTTGTTTGTGTTGAAAATGATCAAGACAATACTGAAAACAAACCATATGTTCAATGACATCAAATGCTTTAAGTGGTCTCTTTGGATGCACCCTTCATTTGGAGTGCAGCAAATGATTAATGCAGATTATTTATAACTTCCAAGTGGATAAAAAAGATTTGAGATGCCCTGTTCTTCTCACCTCCACCACGTTGTTGACTGACATGCGTGTCTCTTTTTTATTAATGCATAAGATAAAAGAGCAGAACACATGTTTGCTGATGCAGCATTCACAGCAGGGCAGAGCAGCGGGTTAAGAGTTTATTAAGATTTATTTTCCTTGCCTACGTGCAGCACAATTATTTTTGTATTTATGTAGTTGCATAGGAGGAAGTGAAGATTTTTCCTGGAAAGTTCTCCTTGCATCAAACAGAGTTCAAGAAAGTGTGACATCAAAAGTGAGAAAGGGAGTGTTTAAAAATAAAAGCTGTAGTAGTCAGTATGTGATTCCTAATGATGATGTTAATAATGCCCCGAATTTAAAGACAGAATAGCACAAAGCTGGTAACATATGGCACATCTGCTTTTCAGTCATTTTATTTTTAAAGGTACATTTTAAGATTCCTAAGCAATGAGAAATTATCCCTTTCCTTTTTTTTGGGTTTGTTGAGATGGCCGCTTTTTAAATATTTAACATATAATCTAAAATATTTACATAGTACCCTGAAATATCAGCGCAGTGAAGACTTTTGCACCTTATTTTGATTTCATATTTGCAATCTTCAGTTTCTTCTTAGAGGCAGTTGACTCATTCTCTGTGGGAATCAGTTTGTTACCCTCTAAGACAAACACCAGTGTCTCCCTCGCAGAGACATTCTGTGCACAGGGTAAGATAAACTGTGTGACAGTGCTTGGTACAGAGAGAGCCTAAATAAAAAGTATCACTCCTTCTCTTCCTCTTTTCTCTACTTATTTATTTTCTCATTTCCCTTTTATGAGGGAAATGCAAGCAATGAGTTTTCAAACTAACAGTATTTTATGATACCTTTCTAATGTAAAACTGTCACTATGGATTTGCTTCCGTCAAAATTAAGAGCAGCGGTTTTTGTTGCTCTTGTCATCAGGATCTCCTTGGTGCTGCCAGTCCGGAGGGTGAACCCAGGGCCTTGCACACACTACCTACCTAAATGCCCTGCCCTTAGTCTACATTCTCTGCCCTTTTAATCATTTTGTTGTTGTTGTTTGTTGGTTCGTTTTTAAATTTTGAGATAAGATTTTCCTAACTTGCTCAGGCTGGCCTTGACCGTATAACTTTAGCCCCTGATTTTCAAAAAAGGAACCAAAAACATATACTGAAGACATGACAGCCTCTTTAACAGATGGAACTGGGAAACTGAACATCCCTCTGTAGAAGATTAAACTAGATCCTATCTCTCTCTTTGCACAAAAATTAATTCAAAGTGATTGAGGACCAATGGATGTATAAGACATGGAACTTTGAAATGCCTAGAAGAAAAGGCAGAGAAAAGCCATGAAGTCATAAACACCAACAGACTTTCTGATTACACTTCAACAGCACAGGGGATAATAATAGTAAGAGGCAACAAACAAGACTAGGTCAAATGAAAATGTTCTCCATGGCAAAGGAAACAGCCAACAGAGTGAAAAGACAGCCTACAGAGTGGGAGAAAATCTTTGTGACTAACTCTTGGGATAGAGGGTTATCATCTAGAACGTATAAAAACACAGCACCAAAACTATCAAATAACACAATCAATAAATGCACAAATTAATTGAACAAATACTTTTCAAGAAAAGTACAAAGACCAACAGTATATGAAAGAAAAAAAGCAACATCATTAGCCATTAGGGAAATGCAAATCTGAACTATATTGAGGTTTCTTCTTACCCCACTCAGATTTAGATTCTTTGGCATTTTTTCACAATGATCACCATATTGTCTGCAAATGAGGATAGTTATATTTCTTGTTTTATGGCGTTTCTTTTCTTTTCTTGCCAAATTGCCGTAGCTAGAACATTTAACATTATTTTAAATAGTGAGACAAGACATCCCAATATTATGGGAAGGTATATTTTTTTGGAGACAGGATCTTGTTATGCAGTGCAGGCTGGCCTTGGACTTGTTTATGTAGCTCACGCTAGCCTTAAACTCATGATGAGCCTCCTGCCTCAGCCTCCCAAGTGCTGAGATTACATGTGTGCACCACCATGCCCAGTTTTTAATTTTTTTAAAAAAAGTATAAAAATAAAACAAAATAAGACAGAATAAAGCCAATAGAAAAACCAATGAAAGTGATACAAGACTTCAAAAAAGAATAATAGGGAATCAACAATAGCTACCATAATGCTTTTTGTCATCTTCAAAATAGCTGTCTGTACCATCAGACATAATAAAATCAAAGAAAACAAAATGGAATAAAATCAAAGAAAACAAAACAATGAAAATTATACAGGACTTCAAAACAAGATAATAGGCAATTAATAATGGTTATCATAATGCCTCTTGTTATCTTTAACATAGCTGTCCACACCATCAGTCTTAGGCATGTAAAATTAATCAAGTAGTACAAGCACTAAGTCGCTTCTTTACTTCAATTGTTTCCTTTTCAGAAATTTCAGCTGTGTGATTTCTAATTTCTACTATGTCTGTGTCTTCTGAACTTTTTCTGTGCAAACTGGTGGTCTGAGGTTGTACTTAGCTCCTTCATCTTGGCATTTTCCTTGTTTCTCTGAATCATCCCACTGCTGCATCCTGGGTGGAGGGGATTGAAATAGCAATTTTGGTTCCTCCAATCTGGGGTTTCTGGAGTAGTGGAGAGGTATGGGATAATGTTTCACAGATGCTCCCCTGATGGTGGTTGGCCCTCAGGGTGTGGCTTCTTCTCTAGGCCCCCACTTGGCAGATCTTTCCTGGCCACAGGTGTGGGGCCTTGGGGCATGGCTTCTTTCTATCAAGTCCATTTGTTCACAGGTTTGGTTGAGCTCTGCTATTTTTTTGCTGATTTTCTGTCTAGTTGATCTGTGTCTCTGTGAAATGGGGTATTGAGGTCTCTTGTTACAATTGTGCTGTTGCTTATTTGAATTTCTGTGTCTACCAATAACTGTCTTATATAGTTAGATGTTCCTGTATTAGGTGCATATATATCTATGATTGTTATGGAATTTGTGCTGCCTCCAGGTTTCTCACTGACTGCAGTAAATCTTATGTTGTTCTTCTTTGCTTCATTTTGTAGCTGTTCAATTGATTTCTCAATTAAATATAAATTAAAGAAATATAAATTTAATATAAATTAAAGAAATAGCATTTCTCTTGCTATTTTTAAAATATTTAGAATAGCTGCAATTCTGTCTTCAAGATCTGAAATTCTATCCTTTCCTTTGTTCAATCTGTTGCATCTACTTTCAATGGAGGCTTTAATCTCCTGGATCTCTGTTTGGATTTGTTTCATGGATTCCATTTCTGTCCTATGTTGGGCATTTTTTGTTTCCATCTTTTTCTAAGCTCATATAATCTTTTATTTGTATCCTCTCTAATATTTTTGATTTTAAGCATCATTTGTTCGGTACCTGAGAGATCATTTTTCCTCTATGGCCTTCTCCATTTGTTTTTTTCACTTCTGTTGTTATCATTTCAGAAAGTTCCAGCATTTGACTTTCAACTTCATCCATCTCATTGAATCCTAGTCTTGTCATGGGTGGGCTGGGGGGTCTCGGGCCACATCCCACCGCTGCATCTTGCCATTCTCCACCTCCTCTTTTTTCTTTTATTTTGTCTTATCTGATAGTGCCCACCACCCTCCCATGGTATATGTATCTACCACTAGCATTGAGGCCTCTTGAGGAGGAAAGGAGATGTCCTCCAGATGTAGTTGGTTATTTATAGCTATCCCAAGAACTTACCTTCTCCTGGTGTTTACAGTTCTGTGATAAAGTTCATGTTGCATCCCAGAGATGTGCTGGGTATGGAGCCAATCTTGGCCTCTGGCTGTGGAGGCTGGGACTGGTCCTCTGTTGGAGTTTTCCAAGGTACACCTGCTTTCTCCTCATTGCTGCTTCAGATACCTCCACGTTACTGGACTCACTGATTACTTTGCACGCTAGAAGTGTGTGTATGTGTGTGTGTCTGTGTGCTGGGTTGTTGTCCTGGCTCTTGGGGTTCTTGTTGGTATTACACTCTTTCAGCTGGTCCACTCTCCAGGATGCAATATAGGAGGTCCAGATGGCAAACTCACTGTCTTATAGCCAGCCTGCCCTCTGGGATGTCCTGCATTTTGAATTTTGAGTCAGCTTTGAATCCCTGGATCAAACAAATTCTAATGAGTAATAATGTATAATTCTTCTTACATGTTGCTCTTTTCTATTCTTTAATATTTTACTGAGGAATTTTACATTGTATTATCTTCTTTAATAAAGCTAGCCACAGTATCAGAGTAATTCTTGCTTTATAACATGATTTGAGAAGTGTTCTATTTTCTGTTTTCTGAAAGAATTATTACTAATTATTTTCTAAAATGTTGAAATAAACTTTCAGTTGAAATTCTAGACCTCAAGATTTGGGGGGGGCAAATTGTTATAAGTTAAAAATTTCTAATAGTTGTAGAATTATCCAAATGATCTATCTTATGTATTTTTTGAGGAAGTGTTGCATTTTGTCTGTTGTCAATTTTATATATATAGAGTTGTTTGCAGTATTTTTCTACTCTTTTGATGTTTGACACGATTATAGTGATATGCCTTTTTTTTATTAAAAAAGGAATAAAACAAAATGATAACATGCAACCAAACAAAACAGGGAGAACAACATTAGATTTCAAAAACAAGACAGAAGAAAATCTCCCATAGTTGCTATATTGCATATTGTTATGCTCCAAATAGATGCACAGACAACAAAGGACAACAAAGTTAATCAAACAATGCAAGCACTAAATTGGTTTTTTACTTCAGTTGCTATCACTCAGCCAGTGTTCTTCTGAATCAGCTGGTTGCTTATGGTGGGATGGTGGTGGTGCTTGGCTCAGTTCTAGTCTCTCAGCCCATGTGCCAACTGGCTCATGGGAAGGGGCTGGTTCCTTGGTTCTCTTCCTGGCCTGCATGATATGCCTTATTTTATTCTGGTATTGCTTTATCTTTTGTCTTTGCCAGTATCATTAGATTTTGTTGATTTTATTAACCTTTTTAAAAGGAATAAACAACTCTCTCCCCTCCCCCCAGAGCTTGGGATTGAAGCCAGGGCCTCACACATGCTAGGCAATCACTGTACCACTGAACCATACTCCAGCCTTCTATTTTCTATTGCTTCAGCTGTTTGGTATGATACATTTTCATCATCCTTCAGTTTCACAGATACATACTTGGCTTGGGTATTGCTCCTTTACAAAATTTTCATTCGACACCCAGGAAGTCTCCCAGAAAGCAGCATCTCAGGCTATCCGTTTGGGACCCGAAACTCCCGGACGGTACAGTGGCCTGAGCTGTTTGGATTGAAAGTCTGCGTGGACCTGCATCTCGGCGCGACTCTTTGGGACTGGTAAGCATGCCCTTCATCCGCAGGGAACTGCCTGGAGATCGGCATCTGGGCCAGGTGTGTTTGGGCCCGTAGCCCCGCCCTTCACGCCCAGGAAGTCTCCCAGAAAGC
>PVJX010011178.1:0-54404 GCA_004027295.1 Dolichotis patagonum | reverse complement strand
GGGTCCGAGACTTTTGGGTCCCAAAGAGACAGCCCGAGATGCTGCTTTCTGGGAGACTTCCAGTCCCAAAGAGCTGCACCGAGATGCAGGTCTGCATAGACTTTCGATCCAAACAGCCCAGGCCACTCTACGGTTCTGAGAGTTTCGGATCCCAAAGAGACAGCCCGAGATGCTGCTTTCTGGGAGACTTCCTGGGGGTGAAGTGCTATATAAAGGATTCTTAAAATTCAATAAAAAGTAACATTTTTCATTGACAAAGATTTTAAATAGGCACTGATCCAAGAAAGACATAAAAACAGCCAATAAGTGCAAGCAAGAATTCTCAGCATCATTTGCCACTAAGGAAATGTAAATCTAAACCACACCAAGATGTCACCTCACATCCTCTAAAATGGTTGTGAGCAATAAGGAGTGATAACAGCTGGTGGGAAGGATGTGAAGAAACTAGAGTCCTCATACATGTCAAAGGACATATAAAATGCTGTAACCACTTACAAGTTGAATTCTATCTCTATGCAGATATAAAATAACTCACATAATATAAATTAAAATGGGAACATCTCAATTTATCAAGGTAATTCCCAGGGGATGTAATCACTAGCTCTCAAATGTTCATTTCTAAATCTTGGGCAAGTTTCTTTGAAAATTCCAGCTCGTTCTTTTCACAGTATTTTGCCATTTCTATTCCTTGTCCTTCAAGCAGCCTTCACACATACCATACATGACTGATTTTCTCTTTTAATTTCAAACTCAAAAATTACCCTCTTCCCAAAAGCTTCCCTAGGCACAAGTACTAATTACCTATTGTTATTTAATGAATTGTGTTTTTTAAAAAGTCATGGCTTTAAATAAGAATTATGTATATATATTGACTCACAGTTTCTCCCCCTCAGGAATCCAGGGTCAGTTTATCTAGGTGGACTGGTTCAGTCTCTCCTTCCATTCTAGGAGGATGTTGTCAGAAGCTTTTTTTTTTTTAAATCAGTACCAGGGATCAAATTCACGACCACGTGCTTGCAAGGCAGGCACTTATGCTGCTGAGCTAAATCCCTAGCCCCTACTGCAGTCATCTGAAGGCTTGACTAGGGTCAGGTAGTCCACTTCTCAGACAACTCTTTTCCACGGAGTAAACAAGCCCTGAAAAACAGGAGGAAGACACAGTCACTTTACAGCCTCCGACTCCATGCACCACTACCTCTACTTTGCTTTATTTGTTAGAAGACATCATTAAACCCAGCCTCTACTCCCAGGAAGGGAAACTGGACTTCACCTTTCAAAAGAACATTATTTGGAGACCTATTTCAAAGACCTATCCCACAACTCTACATAAACACATCCTCTTGCCTTTTGTCAAATAATCTCCACTGCCTTATTCAATTTTTGTTTGCTGCATAGCTTTGTATATATATATATATATATATATATATATATATATATATGTGTGTGTGTGTGTGTGTGTCAATTTTTGCTTTCTCCACTACCATTTAAGACCTATTGCATTAATCCTCAGTGAATGTTCAGCACATAGAATAGAACCAGAAGCAGCATAATTCAAAGTTTATTTTGTTTCTTTATTAAACAATCATAGAGATAAGGTTGTAAGTGACAGGAGCAGAATCAGGCTTAGAAACTAGTTACTATGACTCCTCACCTAATATATTTCCCAATATTTTATCTTAAGGGAATTCTGATGGTTGACTCTTAAGTCAGCTGTGATACTGGGTGAGGAAAGCACTATCCTGCATGAAACCACTCCAGTTGAAGCCTCTTCCATGCTTGCCAGACCCAAAACAAACCCCAGTGACAAAAATTTAGGAATTTTTCTCTGCCACGGACACAAACAAAAGCTCTCTCACCTTTGAAGAGCCAGAACAAGAGCCAGGTATGGTGAAGTATGTCCAATAGCCCAATATTTCCCTCTATATTCATAAAAGGTAGGTTAGAAAGTGCTGAACCAGTCTGGAGCCCAGGGTTTAGCTCAAGCATTTCATCTGAGCTTAGGGTGAGAGATCTTGAATGCTACTTGCATTCACTCTTATTTAACCAGGATTCCACAGCGTTTCTAAAGCCAAACATTGATGCTACTTGGCTCTGAAGAATAAGGAAATCCGCATGCAATTAAGAAGCAAACAGTAATGGAAAGTACACAGGATTGAGAGTCCAGAGAACACCACTAATTTGCTGAAAACCTTATTTTCCATTCCTATAAAATGCCAGGGTTGAGGCTGAGTAGGATACAGATAACTTGAAATTGTGGCTCTGTCTTTGTTAGTTTATAAAGTTTAGAGGTGACTTAATATCTCATGAACAGTCTTGCCAACTTTTTACCAGCAGTTTCAATGAGCACATTGTCTTGAGCTGGACATACATTTCCCTCTGCCTTCTCTAGACTCTAGGAAGAAGGATGGAGAGATTGCATGAAAGAGAGAAGAAAGCATGTGTCTAGAATCACTGTAGGACAGAGAAGAGTGGTTGGAGTTATTGAAGGAAAACTTCTCACTTCACATAAAATATGAGGCACAATGCAACTTCTTATCCTGGAGAGTAGAAATTGCAGGTTCTCTCTTTATTCTAGTCACAATAGAGTCAAGGATGCCAACTCCTCATACTTCGGCCCAACATGAGTTTAACAGCTCACAGGAAATGGGCCATCTCACCACTTCCCTTGATGCCCTTCAGTGAAGCTTCTGAGTCAAGTTCAATGAAGCTCTGGTCTTTAGAATCCACCACATTAAACCTGGTGTCCTGGTGATGGCACAGACAGTGGTTGGGGTGGAATGGGGACAAGGGTTTCCTGTTTGTCCTCTAATTAATCTGCAGGAGGAATAGATGTCTTAAGACTTTCCATCTGTGTGTCTGAGTCTGCAGAGCTGTGGAGCAGCACCTCCAAACAATAAAAGTGATGATAAAGAGGAAAACAACAGCCACTCTGTTTCAGCCCTGGCTCCAGGAAACTCCCTTCCCTAGTGTGACAGCAGCAGGAAAGGACATGGGATCATGTCTTCAGG
Organism: Dolichotis patagonum; assembly: GCA_004027295.1. Classification (NCBI taxonomy): domain Eukaryota; kingdom Metazoa; phylum Chordata; class Mammalia; order Rodentia; family Caviidae; genus Dolichotis; species Dolichotis patagonum. The sequence goes on along the minus strand of PVJX010011178.1, from coordinate 51,396 downwards.
AATGTCTGGGAGATCATATTCTGGCTAAAGGTTTAGGTTCTAGGGCTGCCATATTTCAATCAAAAGCTCTTTTAGCAAAGTGGAGGATGAATAAAGAAAATATATCGAGTGGTAAGAAATGAGTGAAAAAACACGAAGCTCAGGTTTTCAATTTGCAGCCTGTGATACTTATATATACAAGCTGGCAAACTGCAGAACTGGGAAAGGTCTCAGAGATGTACTCCAAGACCATTCTGTTCTTTAGATGAGAAAATAACACACAGAGGTTAAGGGTTACATTTACAGTCTACTGGTGTGAAGATCACACAGTGGTTAGAAGCTTTGCCAATATTTGCAGTCAAATGAATGGGATTGAAAAATGGAAGAAACAGGTGAAGACAAAATCAAAGTGCTAGCTTTAACTGGTTTTGGAGAACTGTGATGAATTGATAATATTGAGTGACAATTAGAAGGTTTATTAAAAAGTGGGGTCCAAGATGTTCCTATATCTTTACCTTGGGAATCTGGGTATGTACTGATGTCATTTATTAAGGTAAGAAGCAACAGAGAAAACCAGTCAAGAGTTTGAGACTGTCTTAGTTGAGTGGCAAATTCATCTATGATGTCTAGTAGTCAGTTAAGCTTGATCTTAGAAGGGTAACAACATGAGAGATATTGAGAGATGACAGCATGCAGGTGACAAGTGACAATGGGAGTGGGTGAAGGGTATTAGAGAAGGAATTTGGAAAAGACAGTGGAGAAGAGTACACCTGAAGAACAGAGTTCAAGAGCAGCCAAGAGGGGGAGAAACTGAAGAGTGTCCAGAGAAGAGGGGAAGAGTCTGAATCAGGGGATGTCAGGGCCAATGGTAGATCACTGTGACACCCAGTGACTGTGAAACCCACATATGCTTAGCCAGACTGTGGGATCTCACAGTGACCAGGCTGAGGCAAGAAAATCTCCAGCCCATTTGTTCTGCTTTGTTCTCCTAGATGTCCTAGTATGAAGTCGGAGTTTCCAGAAGTGAAGCCCCTACTCCCAGAGGTAGCTCATGTAGATGTCTGCAGAATCAGCCTTCACTCAGAGACTTCCTGAATGTTCCATTCACTCCAATTGCTGAGCCCTTCCCTGGTGTCTGGTGTGCCAATGTGTCTGTCTTTTCAAGCCAGGTGAATGCTCAGTGGGATCTATTAAATCACAACCCCCTGAACCTGCTTGGAAGACTTTAATAGGAAGTGAGGAGAAGAGAAAGAGTAGAGAAGAGCAAGAAAAAAGCTAAAATAACCAAATAAAAATCTTCCTTCCAACCCTCAGTTTCTTTCTGAATTCAGTAAAGCATCACTGACCAATAAACAATAAGCATGTACTATGTGCCTTCATATCAGTTAACAAATGAAAGTATTGATTCCCAAAGAAATTTTAAATCTCTAGATTTATTAAGCCAATGAAGATGTAACACAGACAATGTGACAAAGAGGTCAAGACTTCAATTAAACCTTGAAAATTGACAATTCCTCAACAATAAAAGAATGGGGAAATGGAAGTAAGAACACTGGAGTAAAAGTAAGAAATCTAGTTCTAAACCTGGTCCTGTGCCTAATGAATTGAGGGCCCATTGGGTATTTGGGCATTTCTGTTCAAAAAAATGTTTCAAATACTTCCTGGAAATATGCACTTGCATGAGGCATTGCGTTCAATGCCAATCCCTAAACACACACACACACACACACACACACACACACACACACACACACACACACAAATGTTGCTGAACAAATACCAAGTAAAGTTTCTGTTGGACCTTATAACAACCAGTTAAGACATCATTCCTACTGAAGTGAAGATGCTTGATGATAAACAAAGAGCACAATACTACTGGGAATCAAAAAGGGGAGAAAATGTTAAAAATGGAAAGAAGGAAAAATCAGTTTTTTGAGAGCTGAATATGACTTTATATGTGCATAGTTAATGTAAAGTGTTTTAGGCTAACAGCCATGTCGGAAGAGAAAGCATAGTGCAGAGAAAGGATAAAGCTGTGTTAGGGATCCCCTAAACCCTCATTTTTTACTCTAGGTCAGAAAAATGTGGAGATGCAAATAAGACTGAAATTGTAGAAAGTAGCTAAGCAAACTCCCGTGATCAGGTTAGAGTGGGGAGCCCTTGGAGACTATTGTTTATGAGACTGCCTTCTGAACACAGATTTCAGGATCTGCTAATCCACTGAGTGGAAACACAAAATCTGGAATCTCAGAAAGCTTCATCGGCCATTTGTATTCTGTGACCTCTGTTCTTTCATCTATGCAAGGACTAGGGCAAGATGGTGTCATAAGACCTCAGCCTGTTTTAACATCCTATCCTAAGCTTAACAAGATATAAGTGAATGGAGAACAACTTGGCAATTTTGAGGACACGTAGGTGCCACTGCATTGGATAAAAGTGCTAGAGGATACCTAGAAGAATTGGGCACTGCCTGTGTGATGTTTTTAAAGTAGTTGTATGTGTTTTAAGATTTTTAACAATCCATTCTCATTTGGTCAGATGCTAAATTACTACTCTTAGCATTCATAAGAGTAGTAGTCACATCCTATTTATTCTTTTCCTTCCCTCATATAAAGAGGAGTCCTTATATGTCCTTATATGTCTTTGGTGTCATAAAGAAGCATAATGCATGTTCCATGAATGCAGTCCAAGATCCTAAAGCCGACTGTATCACAAAAAACCCAAGAACAAAATACTAAAGTGTTTAGCAAAACAAGGTTTAAGACCAAACATCTAGCTCTTTCTTCTGGTTGTCCCCACCTTCCCTTATATTGGCTTTCCCAAGTTCTGGCTTCTCCAAAGCGTTTCAAGCATGACTGCCATCCTTAATGATACCTGTTCATTCTTTCAAAACACAAAGTTGTGTGAAGAATGCAAAAAATACACAAGTATGCATTGATCTCAAGAAGTCAGGACTGTCCCAAAATATATTACCCCCATAATTTTCCACAATGGGTTGCCAGATGGGTTGGGTAGTGCTTATTCCATGTCTTCTCTAGCCAGCTCCTCAGGAGGTATGGAAAATAAAAGTGTCCAGTCTGGAATCTCAGACCCGTGAACTGCCAAGGGGTGGTAGGTTTTCCCCCAAATCCAATCCTTATCCTTAAAAGGGTCTGCTGGGCCAGGAACCCATCACCTTGATTACAACTCAACAATCTCGGCTGCCTTGGCAAGGCATGTTCACACCAAGCTCGAGTGCAGTGGAGTCTTAGGGATGGAGGAGGATTAAATACTTCATGTTACATCTTGTCCTCCCTGACACAGTTGACTGGACTCTAACACTTGGTTTGGGGAAGAAGTATATTATCCTGAAGCTATCTGGCAAGACAAAGGAAATAGCTTTACAAATTCTGCTTTCCTTTGGAGTGCTTGGCCAAGATAGATTCATGTTTGTCTCACAAAAAAAGAGAAAACCATATTTTCTAGGGCCACATGGTTACAGGGCAGTAGGGGCAAAGGGAAGAGAGATTAGAAAAGTAGACTAGTTCTGCTTCCTCCTCTCACTTACTTGGTGTCTTATCTGTAGTACAATCTCTGAATATTGGTAAAGTGGGGGAAGGCCAAAATAAGAGAGACACAGTGAGAATTTGAGCAGTATTGATGTGGACATTATACACAACAAAGTCCTCAGTAAAAAGGCCATTGATTGAGTTTTACAGGCTGACTGTTATTCTAGTTTAGGACATTGTAATTTATCTACTTAACTCCTGCAGTTATTTGACCCAAAGTGTACAAGACAATTTCTTCTTTCTTACTTTTCTCACTCCTACAGGGCATGATATATTTTAGTACATAGCTACATGTCAAGTTTGAACTGGGTACAGTGTCATATAACCAAATTTGGAGTACTTGGTAAGGGACTCAGAATATAGGAGCCAACAATGTAGCTAAAGGGTTTACAGAATATCAGAGAGTAAGATCTGGTAGTAGCAGTAAGGACACCTCCTCCAGCCTTTGGAGCTTCCTGCCCTAAGTTCACGTGAAATGAAGAGAAAATGCCCACACTGGATCACCAAGATTGTTACCAATGGAGAAGGTAATACATTTGCTTAGTAGGACATTAGCGGCAGTCTCTGTCTGGGATGTGTGTGGAAGTTGCCATGTCCTGGAGCCAGTTCCTGCCAGCTTGCAGATGCCACCATATCATCATTACATACTTTTTTCAATTTTTTTTTCTTTTTGGTACTGGAGAGTCGAACTCACAACCTCAAGCTTACCAAGCAGGCACTTGCACCGCTGAGCTAAATCTCCAGCCCTCTTTTTCCAATTTTGTAAACTGATGTCTGTTAACCTCGTCTTTTATCCTGGTGCAAAATTAATTTTGATATGGGATAAAATTAATCAACTGGTTGTCCACTAAATTACTGAAGAAAAAGGAAGATAGTCTTCAAGAATCTACATCCAGGAGAAAGCATGACAGATATAAGCAAAATGTGAATGTATATTCTCTGTCTTTGGAACAATTTCAACCAAATGGTTTTTTGCTTTTTGTTGTTTTGTTTTGTTTTGTTTTGTTTTGTTTTGTTTTGTTTTTCCACATTGAGCTAATGAATTTATCAATGGACAAATATAGTACTAACCCTAACCCATAATCCAATCACCTTCCAAACACATGAGACTTCTTGGGGGTATTTTGGATCTATACCATAATATGAAGAAGGACAATACAGGTCAAACAGCTGCTCAAACTATGTGTCAGACTCTGGCACAGAACATCATTTGTGTAGCTCCAACTTCCTGCTATGCCTCCACCCCAGGGCTGGGAATTTTTTCTTCTGTTCTTTGTTGACTTATGTTTTCTTGAAGGTTATGGTGAGTTGATGTCTGGGGGGGGGTGGCGTACTGACCTAGAGACTTTGTGGCCTCTGAATTTCACTTGGTTACAACCTGATCACTTGGTTACATCTGATCACTTCGTTACAACAAATGAAAATGTTCATTCATAGGTGGGCAATGGTCTGGCAAGACAGGAGGAAGAAGCAAAGCAGAGAGAAGGGAACATAGGAAGACAAGTACAAGAATAGAGTCCCCGAGGGGTCCCAGGACCCAGGCAGCCAGATCATCAAAGAGACCCACAGATAGGAGCTGGCACCAGGAAATGAACATAGGGGTATTTGACCTTGTGCGCAAGGATGACCCATTGTGGACCAGCAACAAAGTAAACCAGTTCTCTAGGTACAAGTATTAAGAACTGTTGCTCAAACTGCCATGAGAACACAGCTGGCAGACCCCCAGATTTTCAGGATTTCACCACTGTCCCTGGTATGTTGGTGAAGTGCCTAACTCCTTCCCTTCTCTGATTCTCAAGAAAGGGATGCCAACCTGTCTGCTTTGTCTGAGAGACTTCCTCTGTGTTTCTGAGAAATGCTGGCTATTGAGAAGTTCCTCCAAGCCTCTGGTCCTGTCCCCCCTGCTCCCCACTCAGTCCAGATACAGAAAGGATCTTGTTCCTTGCTGTTACCTGACAGACAACCCACCCACCTGCCTCATGAGCAGACTGATACATTCTCTCCACCCCCTTCTCCACTTCCCTCTCAAGCTTGGCCAGCCAAGGCTAGACCATGCACCTGAACTAGCGAGGGTTGGCACCATTTTAATCAGAAGTAAGAAGGATCTAGAAAATTTTTTGAAAATTTTACAGTGTGTTTCTGCTGAGTCATGTCCAGCTTTCCTCATCCCCATTTTTCTTTTTTTGTTCACTACTTCTGGCCCCCTTGATGTTCTTTCTCTTGAATTTCAATACCACCAAATATCACCTGGGAAGGGATGCACTGAGACAATGATACTGTCACCACAAGACACACACATCTCACACACACACACACACACACACTCACAGGGAAAAGTAGTTTGTATTCAATTACTTCTCAAGGTACTTAATTTATTTTCCTTTTAAAGACATTAAGTTATATCAATAGAAAACAATAGCCTTTGTTTTAAAAAGTATGCATAAATAAAGATTAGACAATTTAAAAGTACAAAATAAAAATCACTCCAATATTCCATCACTAGGACAACCAGGATCATTTTGTGTTATCTCTGAAATGTGTACAGATACATAAATCTTACAGCTTTATGCTTGTAAAAATCGAAACTATGAGATTTGCTTGAGTTTAAATAAACAAAAATATGGTTATAAACTTATTAAATTCTTAATATAAAAAAACTTTATCACATTAACTATTAATTCCTAATGGAACTATTTTTGTTTAAAATCTTAAAGGGGAGTTAACTATCCTTTCAACTTTTACTTGTTTTAGACTCTGAGTTTTAAAATTACAGCTTGTGTTTCATGTGAGCTTTTAAATTATAAATTATGCTCTTCAAAAATAAAATCAGAACTCACCAGGTGTTTTAATTGTTCCGAAGCCCTGCTGCAGAGCTTTCGCCTTGTCCTGGCTCCACAAATCACCCCATACTATAAAAACTGTCTAGCATGAAGGAAAGATGGAGAAGTGAAGGAGGAATGGAGGAGGGTCAGATCTCCAGACAAGACTCATGGGAAGCAAAGCAGTGTGGTTTCCTGCTTATTTCACCCTTTCTTTTAGCAATAACAATTTAATAACAAGATGTAGTCAGGTTTCTAGAAAATTAGTCTTCCACAACTCACCCTATACCATTATGATTCTTATTTAAATGAAATTCATCTCCTTTTGTATGTTTTTATAAAACTGCTTAAACATTGGAGTATAAGCAAGTCGAGTGCTTACAAACCTGAGTTCAAAACACCATGGCTTACACAGCTGCTCTACCCTACACACCTATCTGTCTCTTAGCAGCGCAGGAGCTGAAAAAAGACAGGACAAGTCACATTAAAATCCTCATCTTCTGTTCTTTACATGCAAACTCCTGAACCTCTCTTCCTTGCCTACCCCCATAGAACTTTCTCTTTCATCCATCTTATCCGACCATCTTGGTAGCTCAGTCATCTCTCTTCCCTTTCTCCCCTCCCAACATGCCCCAAAGTTGTCATGAGCCTCAGCTGCACACAGCCCCCCTCTCTCAAGAATGTGCTTGCCTTGCTTTTGTCCTGTCTCTCATCAAAGGGTACAGGAGGGGGAGATGAGCAGACAGAATCCAGATGTTCTGCCAAAAGAGGAGAAAGGCAGAGAGGCCCCATTAATCTGATGGTTTGTGAATAGTCACACTGGCTTTGGGCTGGGCCCTTGGGAGATGTGGGAATAGTGGGTAGAAAGCAGATGGTCTCAAACCTTATTATCTCTCTCCCATTGCTTTTTCTCCTGGAAGAAGAGAGGACAGAATGGAAAGTTAAATATGTGGCGATGGTACCACTTTTAATTAGTCTTCCCAAGTACTTTACAGAGCAGATTTTTTCAGCTTCTCCTAGCATGGAATAAGGATCTTATTAAAAGATTGTTTTCTGCCTTAGGGCAAGTTTTCTTTGTTAATTCTGAGCCTGATTCGTGTGTGTATCCAGGTGGTAAAGTGTTGGGTGGGGATTGAAGGGAGGAATAAAAAGGGGAGAGCAACAAGAAGAAAAGCATGCATCAGGTGCTTTAAAAATTTTTTTTCGACTCAAGCAAAAACAGCAGAGAATTCTGTGAACAGTATGCTAACTGCCAGTAAAGCTGGAGAGGCTTGGCCCGCAGGAACGGCATAGCAACAGAGCTCTCATTGGTCAGACCTAGGCACAGAATAGTCCTATCGCCAGGGCTTCGTGCTGTGTTCCTACAGGCACTGAGCCATAGCAGGCCTGCACAGGCCCTGCAAAAGCTCACTCTGAAGACAGGAGTTGCTGGCACTGGCATCCTGACAGTATTCAGGGTTGTTAGTTCTCCACTTAACACTCAAACTTACTGCCTCTGGCCCCATGAATGCACATTAGACTTACATCTTCACAGATCATAAATTATGAGACACGACGCTTTACCACCACAGATAACATGGAAAGAGAGTAATGGAAAGAAAATGGACCGGGGAGCAGTATCCTGGCTTTCAGTTCTCTGCTAGGCATTAACTACTCTCTATATCTTGCACTAACAGAAAGTTTACTCTCTGCAGGATACTGGGTGTATGCTCTACAATGTGAATCCATACGTGGTCATAACAGCCCACAGAGAACGAGAAAACTATGATTCCACTTTCAAGATAAGAGAACTGAGTCACAGAGAGGCCCAGGGACATGTGGGGCTCAGATGTCTGTTGATTTGTGCCGATTTGGTGTACAGCTGGGAGATTAGGCTGCTTTACAAGCAACAAAGACTTCAAGCCAATTTTGGTCTGAAATTAAATTATGAGACTGAGCCAATAGTTCCTATCATTAAAAAGAATACCAAGAGGAAATACTGGGAGAAGTATCAACTTTTTGCAGTGGAGAATTAAGAGATGTGATGTGGTCACAAATTGAAAATAGTACTTGAAAGCAGTTTACAATGAATAGACTGAATTTATGTGCATAAAAAAGAGATCTCAAAAGCATATTACTGACTGAGAAACAATGTATGATATCATTTAGGGAAAATGTTTAAACATACAAAGCAATGCTATATTTTGTCTGGTACATATTGTCCAATATATGAAGTCACATTTAGCTAAAAAAAATGGACAAAAATGATAGGTATGAGATTATTAGTTATAAGAAAAGGAACATACCATGATGGCAAAGAATGATGAAATCATTTTCAATTTTAACTGAAAGGTCACATATACACACATTATATGAGCCTATGAAAAAGTAGACATCTGAAATTTGAAAGGAACATATTAACATTTTTAATTATTTTCTTGACCTTTCTGAATTAAAAAAAAAAAAAAGAAAGGTTTTTCATGGGGATGTCTTCATTATGTCACCCTGCTTGTGGTGGCAGTGAAAGATGAATCCACAGAGCTGTTTTTCTTAGGATCATCCTGTGAGCAAAGGAGATGTGCATGTTATTTTAAACCAAAAGAACACAGGAATGATCAAGAGCCCAGCATTTCAGAAAGAAAACTTGCAGGAAACATGGAGGTGTCCTTCCTCTCAGTCAAGACTCCCCTCCCTTCTTGGCCAGAAATCTGCCATTATTAAGCTCCGTTTTGTACAGAGCTGCTAGTTAGTCACCAGGGTCTCCACACACTAATGTGATGGCTAGGTCTTTTAAGAACACCACAAGTCATGTTCTCTGCTCTGTGAAAGGAAATTCTCACTCCTTGAACCCTATTTATTTTTGTTACAGGAAATAGAGAAGGGCAAGTCCCATGTCTGTTGGAAAGAGAGTAAAACAATGTTGCGTGCACTCCCTGCAGACCCAAATGAAAAAGAGACTACCTGTGTGTCCCCCGGGGACCTGTGGGAAGGACACTGAAGCAGTATAGAAAGTTCGGACTTACACGTTCTTATTTCCTCCCTCCTGGGGAGAGCCCCAAGATCAGGAAAAGACCTGGTAGAAATTTTTAGGTACATATGGAATGAACTTAAGAATATTTACAGTAAGCAGGGTGATCAATAGCATTGTTCCCAGCCACAACCCAGAGGAAACTGTGACCCTTTTGAAGGAGCCTCATACAAAGCCATTATCCATATGACTTGAGGGACCACATAAGAGCAGAGCAGGGAAAGACTTGATAGGCAGAGGTATAACAACTCTTCCTGCACTCTCTGGCTTGGTAGTGGTGAGTAATGGACCCAGAAATCCTCCAAAGGGGCCAAAGAGTTGCTGAAAGAACCCTAGAGTAAGAAAACAACACATTGCCCCCACTGGCCCCTCGAGACAAGAGGTCACCACTTGAGCCACCAGACCAGGCATCTACCTCAATGGAGACTGGTAGGAACTATGCTGTCTCAGAGCCCTCCTTTCTTCCTTCTACATAAAGTGTGATCAGCACTCTTGACCTCAGGGTACCATCTTGGAAGGAGCATGGGAAAGCAGAAACTTCCAAACAACACAGAGTTCCAGTTCCTTTGAGATGCCTGTGATTCAACTGAGACGTCACTAACAGACAAAGTATCTGTCTCACTTGCCAGTGCTACAGGGACTCATACCAGATCCATCACAGGAAAAACTCAAAAGCTACAGAAGCCATATTTTCTCTGTATATCCAAATATGGAGTGAATTATTCAGGGACCATGATATACAATTATACCCTCTGTCATAGGATAAATATCAAAGATCATAACTGAGAGAACCACATAGAAAGAGAGCTTTTCACAGCTTTTCACCTATAAAGTTAATTTCTCTATGTTCATTTTTGTACCTCTTTAAATGTTCAATTCCTGGGAAAGCATATACATTTTCACTATTGTGATTTAAAAACTTGTAGAAGGTATAGACTTTAACTTTAGGGTAGGATATGTAGCAACTACAAAGATAAATAGGAAACTTTTTAATGTGTAAACACACACATGTATGTCTACATGCAGAATACACAAAAAAGCCAGATGTACGTTCTGACTCTAAACTATGGGCCAATTACTTGGCCACAGACTCTCCAAATGCCTGAACCCACAAACTGAGTGGGCAGTTGATGAGCTAACATCCATCATCCCTGGCCTATTGGATGGCCCTGCAATTTGCTTCTGTAATAAAATATAAAATAGGGCCTAAAAAGAAGTTTGGCTGTAAGCAAGTAAGCTAATAAGTTTGCCTTCATTGCCTGATCCATTGGCTCTCTGTTATTGCTGCAGCAAGGCACCCAGATAAGGTAAGCTTTGTAAATTTGAGCAGTCCTGCTAATAAGGAGAGTGGAAGTACCTTGGGGCAGAAGCGGTGAGAAGACTCGCCATCTAGTCCTTCCCTTTTGCTGCCCTAGGCAGCAGCAGCATGTCCTGGTTCCCTCTGACCCAGGGGCTGTCCTAAGCTGAACTCTGCCCAGCTCCATCCTGCTGCTTGCTTGCTCCCTGCAGAGCGAGCCCTCCCCTCCCTGGCTAGGCTTTCCCTGCCTTATTTGGCTTAAATTACTTCTTTGAACTTTGGTCTCATTATTTTTGGACCATCATTTGCTCTGGAAGATTTTCTTTCCACTGGTTCCTTCTGTTCTCCTTCCTTTTCATTCTTTTGGATGAGCTTCCCAAAGCCTCTTTTTACAGTTTCTTTTGGGTGGTTTTTATTACCTTCATGCATCTAATCTGAGTAGGGAGAAGCTCCAAGAGCATTATCATCCCCCTCCCCACCTCCCCGGATTCCTGCTCACTTGGTTGTTACAAGAGCTCCTCAGTGTAGAGGCCTGGGGAAACTACCCTCCCCGGCTCATGACCCAGTTCACAGAATGCCTCTTCCAGTGTGATATGGGAAACTAAGCCCAGCTGTCAGCCTGTGCTGCCACAACCCACTGCCTCCTCTCAGGAACAAACCCATACATAGATCTGAGGCTGCTCTGTGACATACAAAGCAATCAGTCCCATGGCACTATGTCTTCCTCTTCCCTCCGAGCAAGGATTTGGTTTGGTAGTGGAGCCAGTTTGGATAATTTGGGTTGCAAGTAACAACCAACCATACATTTTAATTGATTTGGACAATTGGAAAGCGTGTTATCTCCCATAACAGAAGTCCATGGGCGAGCAATTCCAAGACTGATTGATTCAGAACTCTGTGTCATCAAGACCAGATTCTTTCTGTGTGTCTATCATCCTCACAGTGTATGTAGCCTTGCCCTTGGGCTAACCAACCTACTGCTATAATATGGCTTACCTTAGTCTTGCTCATTGACATGGCTTGAATGTTTGTGTTGCCCTAAAATTCATACATTAAACCTAACCCTCAGTATGATGACATTAAGAAGTAAGGCTTTGGAAAGTCATTCAGTCATAAAGACTAAGTCCTTAGAAAGGAGCCCCCTCCCTAGTATGAGAGTTGGTAAGAGTATATAAGATTTTATGGTAATCATGATTTCCCATTTCATTGCTTTGAAGCCTTTCAATGTTTTCATTCAGTTGGAATGGTTTTATTCTGTTTTGTTTGACTTTATTATGCGTGATGGTATGAACAGCTGATTTGACAAAAACAAAACATTATGGCAGCCATTGCTGATTTAATATTGTTTTGCTTTGAAGTCCTACCATATTTTTATTCTTCTATTACCATTGGTTCTATCATGTTGTGTCTTATTGGGATTTTAATATATGTGATAGTATAAACAAATCTTTTTATTGAAAATGAGATATTATATTAGCCATTGATCATAGTTATTCGGTTCAGAATGCCCTGTAATTCTTTAATTCTCTTGAATGGTTTTATACTATTGTGTTATGTTTGATATTATTGTATTTGAAACTATGCTCAACTACAACAGAGAAAGATATATTTTGATGGCTACTGTTAATGTCCGGTTATCTTATTGTAAAGTGCTGTGTTGCTTATGTTGTTTTGTTCTGATCTGCTTTGTTCTGCCCTATTTTGTTTTATTCTCTTTAAAATAAAAAAAAGAAAAGGATCCCTAAAGAACTTCCTTGGCTATTCTCTTTTGCAAATAAGCTATGGCCTGTAATCCAAAAAGCAGGTCCTTATCAGCCATTGAATTACCAATGCCTTGGTCTTTGCTTTCCTCACCTTCAAAGTTGTGAGAAATTCATTTCTGTTGTATATAAGCTACCTCATTTATGGTGTTGTATTTATAATGGCAGCCTAATGGACTATAACACCCAGGCACTCATATGTCCAATAGAAAAGCGAAGTCATCTATTTTCACATTAGTACACTCTCACAGAAACTTCCTCATGAGATCTCTCATATACAATTGGTCAGAAGTAAGTGATGTGCCCATACCCAAACCAATCCCTAGTGAGGACAGAACCACTGTAATTGGCTCAGATCAATCATGAATAAGCTTCTGGGGTTAAAGACAGGGCTCTATCCTCCTCATGGCTTCACAAGGAGGGCCAGTGCCTGAACAGATTCAGCAGACTGTTAAAAAAGAAAAGGAGCAACACGCTGATTATTTATTGCTGTTAGAGCTCCTTAGGAATGGAGAAACTAATTCTACTCTATAAGGGGAAATCGAGAAAAATGTCCACCACAAACTCTTTGTCTCTGAATCTCTCATTCACCCTACTTCCCACCAGTACCTCAATATTTCCTATTTTTTGATATCTCCAAATTTCTGTTCTCTCTTAGGATGGCAGAATGGTATAAAAATTAAGTACCTGACTTTAGAGTTACTGAATCCTGGATCTGAGAACAAGTAGTACAATTTAATAGCTGTGAACAGAACAACTCATTTTGTCTCTCTAGAGTTTTGCTTTCTCATTCAAAATGACAATAAATAGTGGCACCCTGCATAGCAATTATTACGTGCCAACTAGTCCTCTCGGCCTTTGTAACTATTGACACATTTAATCTGTGCAACCAGGCAGTGAGGTAGATACCATTATGATCCCCACTATAAAAGTGAGGAAACTGAGGTAAAGCTAAGTGAGCTACTGCAACCACATAGGTAGTGAGGAACAGAAATATGATCTAATTCTATGGAACTCATGACCTCAGTCACGTCATTACCTACTTCCTATCGACACAGACTAGAGCCTGTGGGCTGAACCTGCTTCAGCAAGGAAACCTGGATGAGACATTTAGTAGCATGGCTTTCGCTGTAACAAGGACTCAAAAAATACTAGGTAACAATTCCACAAAGACACTTGTGTATGTCAGTTTGGTGACTGGGATAATTGAACAATCTTTTGCTGGTTCTCCCTTAGAGCAAATCTCTTTTTGTGCCACATTTTGTTCTAGCACAAAGCCCCTGGTTTCCTTATAGTTTGTTCTTTTTAACTTTCCTAACGTCATCAGACTGAACCCCAAAATTTCTGGCAGCCTGGTGTCCAGCTATGCACTTGTTCACAGAAGTTAAAGCATGGATACCAAGACCTACATGTTGCCAGTCTCCCAACAGCAAATTATCACATTCTCTCAATTGTCTCAGGAGCTCCAGAGCAGCTCCAGATGTGGTTCGGTTGCCATGTTAATACTCCAAATAACTTCGGATTCATCATAATCCCATAATAATACAAACACACCCTCTGGCATCATGAAAAATCTGACCATGCCCAAATTAGGAAAAACTAGAGGTGGCACCCTGGCTCCTGGAAATGTCCTCTTGCTTCCTTAAAAAGCTCTGAGGAAAGTGTGTGCACCATGACCCTTCACAGCTGTTCTAATAAAAACCCAGCCCAGAGCTCCTCGAGGAGAAGGTGCCTTCAGAGTGTAAGCTTTCTGTCTTCCCTCACTGGACAGCAAATAAAAGCATTTGCCTGCTCAGGGAACTGCTTTGATTGTTTATGAACAGCCTTAAGAAAGCAAAGAATCTGTGGGATTGATAAGAGTAGCTCTTAACAGAACCGGGACTCTGCATCCACCTGGCAGTCACCTTCCAACTCAATCCTCAGGTCTAAGGAAATTCTCCTTTGAGAATCCACAGGCTTTAAACAGGCTTTAACCCTGTTTCTACAGCCGTGCAATACTACTTTTCATTGTTTCTCTTTAAAGCTCAAGAAATATTTCTCATACATAAAAAAATGAAAAACACACCAATATACATACCTCCATAAACACTTTAAAAATGTTAATATTATATGTTTCAGGCTTTTAAATTATAAATACATAATATTAAAATTCCACTGAAGTTCCCTGCTTGCTATCCTTTCTCCTTTATGGTACCTTCTCTCCTAGCCTCTCTCTTAAATATATATCTGAATATATATAAAGATATAAATATATATCTTATCCTTATGCTAATACACTTTTATACAAAAGTGTGTGGTAACCTCAAAGATAAATCACATCTATATGACATTCTGCTGCTTCTTTTTTTGAGAAAAATATTGCTTCTTTTCATTTATGTTTTTGTTTTTAATGCTTCCTTTTTAACTCTCGCTTTTTTCTTCTTTCCTTGCTTTTTAATGGATTCATAGGAGCTCAGTGATTCTCCCTGCCACCACTACTTTTCTCCCACTTTGCTTCTGTTTTAGAAGCTAACTTGTATTCTTTCTATTTTAATGGTTACTCATAAATTTTTAAGTGTATGTGTATACGTGAAAAATTTGCTACGTTCTAAATCTGTTCATCTTCTCTACCATTCCCTTATACAGTACAAGGATATCAGAACCAGTTTTCACTAGGTGTCTGAGCATTCCCCACCACCAACATCCCTGATGCTGCTGCTTAGGTTTTTAGCCCTGTTCTTTCTCATGCAAATGTTATTTTCACAGGCAGTAATGACTGCACTTTATTGCAATACTTTACAACTATTCCTATTTTGATTCCAATTTCTAATTTCCTTTTAGAGCTAAATACAAGGATCTAGGAATAATAAATTTGTTTAGTATTTTGTAACTTCATATAACAAATTTTTGTCCTCACAACTGAGCAATAATTTAGCTGGGTATGAAATTATAGATGGACTATTCTTTCGTTTCTCAGAATTGTGAAGCATTAACACATGTGCGTGGGGGGACACAGAGGGAGATAACTTTTTTGTCAATGTAATTGTTTTTCCTTGTGAAAAGCTATGTTCTCCTTCTGATATGTTTTGATATCTATTTGTATTAATCACAGTGTGTGGCTCACTACAACATAAAGAGATACGGGTTTTCTTTTTCTAATTTGTCCTATGTGAACTTTTCTAATTTGTAACCTTTTCTAATTTCAGGATTAGTGACTTCAGTTCTGAAAACTTACATCATTCACTATGCTTTCCCCCGGAACTAAATCAGATGCATTTTGCAGCTTTCCAGTCTATTTTATATGCCTTCTAATTGTATATATATCTACACATGTGTTGTGTATATGGAGTTCATCTTTTTGCTTGTACTTTGTTTATATTCTTGAGTTCCAGTTTCCCATTGTAACAAAATTCTTTAGATAAATAGAACCAATATAATACCCACATATATAGAAAGAGATTTAGTAGGAGCTGTTTTATGCAGTTATGACACTGTCACATACAAGCCTTCAGTGTAGATCAGCAAGCACAGAAAAGCCAATGATGCAGACAAAATCTGAAAGCAGTCTGCCACAGAACTCCATCCTATTTGAGACAAAATTGGGTTTTTTGTTCTACTCAACCCTTCACCTAATTTGATAAGATCCACTCACATTAGAGTGCAATTGGCTTTACTCTGCCAATTAAAATATTAACTTCATCGAGAAATATCCACATAGGGACACCAAAATAATATTTGACCAAATGTCTGGGCATTCATGGCCCAAAATGACACATAAAATTAGTCATCCCACATTTATATATTTCTAGTTTTTACTTTTTGTGGCATGTATCCCAGTTATTGAATAATGTTTAATAATTTTTTTAATAATTTTTTAATAATTTTTAAATATTTTCTTATGATATTTTTCTTCCTTAGTTTTATTTCTTGTTTTATCTGTTAATTTTTTATTATTTTTTAGCTTTTTCTGAGTCCTAAACAAACTATATTTGAAATCACTTTCACTTTCATGCTACTCTTACTGTAATTTTACCTGAGATACGGTCACCTTCTCATATTTAAATTCTATTAAGCATGCCCTTGTTCTACATGTGTTTCAGAATTTTGGTTTATAGATTCCTTGTGTGAGTCCACTTCAAGATATACAGGGCACACTTAGCATTTCTAGTTTGGTGTGATATTAGGAATAGCTGAGACTTAATCTCCAAACAAGCAGGTGTCCTTATTTAGGTCTACATTCGGGGCCTATGTCTGCCTGTTCCTTGAGCATATAGTTTTATATAATTCATAGACTCAGGCTGCAGGGTTTTCTGCCAGCCTCTTCATGATTTGATAACAAAGGCAGATATGGGGTTTTTTACACTCAATTTTACACCAGCAAAACTGAACATACAGCTCCTCTGCCTTTGCAATGTGTGGTCCCCCAGGGCTTGAGATTCAGATATATCTGCATGTCTAGTCTTTTGCTGATACAAAGAAGCATTCAATGTAGAGGGAGGGCTCAAGATGAGAACTCATAACATCATGTTCATCAAAATCCCTCCAGTTCTTTTCAAGGTCTGTGGTTACAGCTTTTCTAATGCATTTGCTTCCTATTCTAGAGATCCTGGGGAGCGTTCTGATGACAACAGTGTCTCTCATTGCCCCCTCTTTTCCATTTCTATCCCAGAAAGCAAACAGAAAACATACTCAAGTAGGATGATTGAAGATAGATTGATAAATGGATTATGGGCACTTATAAGGTCAATAATGAAGCAGAGCAAAGTGATCTCCTGCTGGTACTTCTTAATGGCCAAACTCAACTGGAAACCACTCTCCAGAAGATCCCTTAGCATGGTCAATAAAGGCCAGCCTCTCATGCAAACCAGGGCAAAAAAGGTAAGCGTGCACGTGGAAGTGATAAATTGAAGAGACACAGAATATTAATATTTAAAGACTGTACATTTCTAGGGTTTTTTGTTGTTATTGCTTTCTCTTTTTTTGTATCAGGGATCGAAATCACAACCTTGTGCTTATCAGGCAAGCACTTGAAGCACTGAGCTAAATCCCTGGCCCTCCAGGTCATTTCTATCTGAAAAATGCACACATGAATTATCTTCCTTTCCTGCTTCCTCTCTTTAGTGGCTGGCTTTCTGGTTTATTTGATAGCTTCTTTCTTGAAAGAGCTGTCCAAGTACACTGCCTGCACTTTATTCCCATTCACTCTCCCACCCTTGTTGACAAGTTACTGATGTCAAAACAACCTGAAACTTTTTTTCCTGGAGATTACTGATTCCTTCATGAATTTTAAGCCCAATCCAACCTTTACAGTCTTTACTAACTGCTTTTCTAAAGCCGTCTCTTCTCTTGGTTTCTGTTTCTTCCCAGCTCCTCTCTCAGTACCTCTGGGGGAAGAGGAGTAGCTACCCAAGCTGAAGAAGTAGGAGGTATGGTGGCCAGTACTTCTTCCTTGCTGCCAGTGACTGTATAATTGATCAGCAGATTCTACAGCATCAATCTTCGGAATGGGAAAAGCTGAAGTAAACTGGAAAGAATGGAATTTTACACAGTGGAGACATATAGAAAACTCGTCAGAGGCATCTGTTTTAAAAACACATAAATCTCAGCCTTCAATCAACACTCTTTCCATTTGATATGAACCCTTCATGCAAGGCCACTTCCTCTTCCTTTGGAGCCTCAGTTTGAAGCACCCAGCATTATATGTTGTCAGCCTTCTATGGGAGTGTACACTTGAACTAT
This sequence comes from Dolichotis patagonum, assembly GCA_004027295.1. Taxonomy (NCBI): domain Eukaryota; kingdom Metazoa; phylum Chordata; class Mammalia; order Rodentia; family Caviidae; genus Dolichotis; species Dolichotis patagonum. The sequence goes on along the minus strand of PVJX010011178.1, from coordinate 33,268 downwards.
GGGACCCCAAGCAGATTCAGGTATGCAAGTGATGCCTGTCCATGTGGAGAGGGTGAGAGGAGAAAAGTAGGGTGGAAGAGGAAGAGTTGCTGAAGACTGAACAGGCAGGTGGAATTCCAAGTCTTTTTTTTTTTTTCCTAAATTAAAGCAATATTTTCTTTGCCAGGACTTCTGGGCCCTGATACAGTAGTAAGTCAAACACAAGCATTCATCTTCTTGCAAGTGGCAACCACTTCCCCACCTTGAAGCATGGACAGAATGCAGTTGAAAGGCCCAGTGGAAAAAGCTAAGTGTGGCTGGACTGCCCCACACAGGCCGTTTCCTCTAGATCCCCTTGAGTTCCTTCTGCAGGAGTACTTGACAAATATGCAAGGCTGTGTCCAAGGAATGCAGCCATCCTAGCCATCCATTACCAGGGCTCAAAACCACCAGGGCAAGAAAGCAGACAGTGAGCTGGGTAAGATCCGTCTCCGGTGAGGTTTGGAAATAGGAGATACCCCTGGCTGCACAGGCTGAATTGATGTGGTCTGGCCTGGGGGCAAAGGAATGGACAGAATGACCGACACAGCTCTCAGCCAGCCTGGTGGGTCTATGAAAAGAGACATTTGATTCATTCTCGGGCTCTACCCAAGTGACTCTGAAATATTCCTAGACAGTTGCCAGGACAGTCAATGGTGGGTGAAACAAAGAACCAACAGCCAAGATTCTGGGTTCCAAGCCATTTCCTCCTACCTCCTTTTTGTGTTTTCCTCTGTGTCTGTTTGCTGATACCCCTTCTCCAGTAAGTTGCGAGACCCCCAAGGACACAAGCTCTTTCCCCACCTGCCCTCTCTGCCACTTCCTGCTGTTTCCTGCCAAGCCATGCTTTAAAAAGAAGCTTCTGACTGGCTCAAGATCATTTTTCTGAGTCGCAACCTGTCAGCCATGTGGCTATGGAGAGGATGAGTAGGAGCCGGGTGGCAAAAACAACAAGGAGGAATAACCCTGGAATCATGGTGACTACTCACTTACAGTCTCCCAACTTATGCTCTACTGGGATGCCCACAATAGACAAAAGAAATCATTGAAACAAATGTAGCCAAATTCCTCCCAAACTCAGAAAAACAAATTTCTTACCTGGAAGAAAATTCCATCAAACATAAAGGTCTCATGGAGACCCAAAATCTGATACCTGCTCAGAGCTGGACATATTTGGATCTTACAGGAACAGCCGTGTGCAGACAGACAAATACATTGGAGGAATGGCTGAAATTAGTCAGATAGGTGAATCAGACAGTGACTCAGGAAAGCCTTCTGACAGGAAGAAGTTTTGAGTAAGGATTTGAGGATAGGGAGGAAATTTGGGGTATGAAGAGGCAGGTACCAGTCTTCTAGAAGTGGTTATGAGCTGGAGATTGAGTGTATGAGGGCTGAGCTAAGCACACAAGAACCAGGAAGAACTTTAGGAAAGCCTGCAAATAATGGGAAGTAGGTATAGTTTCCTGGGCTGGAGAGAGGTAGTGAGACATGGTGACCCCTAAAGGTCAATATGAAGAAATTAGATTGCATGTCTTACAGAGGATGTGGAAAGCCAAATTGGAAATCCATCCCCACATCTGTAGGGAATGTAAGAAGCCATGGTCTCACTAGACTCTCGAGGAGAATCTTGGGAATTTTTCTGATGACTGGATTTCCACTGCAGGTAGGAATAGCAGGGAGAGAACAGAAGCTTTCCCAGTGCAGCTCAGAAGTCTGGTAGAGGTGGGATTAGCAGCTTGGGAGTGAAGGTATGGAACTCTCATAAAACCTTTACAGGGGATCTCCTTCAGCCCAGAAAAGGAGAGTCGCTGTTTTGGCTTGGGTTAGATGTAAAGGAGCTCAATTTAACATCTTTGGATTACTCATTGTTACACGAAGCATGCACTGGCAAGGAAAGTCAGTTATTGACCTTCCTGCTTTGTATTGGACCCCTACACCCAATAGTCAACTCTGGGGTTTCTCCATAGCACTTTGTGGCTGCCCCTTCCCTACAGCACAGGTAACCCAGGATGAAGAACCAGCTCATTCCAAAATCTCATCTACAGTCCATACTTATTCCACAAATGCTTTTTGACTATTTCAAGTGGATTGGGTACTAGGACACACAGGAATAAACGTTTCTGCTCTGGATGAGGTGTTTGCATTCTAAAAGGAAAAGTGAAACCAGATGAGCAAACATACAAGTGCAATCATTTAGTCAGTGCTCAATACTGTGAAGAAAACAAGACCAGGTCAAGCAGGGAAGGAAGCGACGAGATGCACAACATGGTGAGCAAGGCTTCTCCACGGTGCTGATGCTTCTGTGCAGGAAGCAACGGCAACTGGAGAGCCAGAGGGAGCACTTTCCCCACAGAAGATGTACTAGCAGTGGCCCAATCTGGTGCTGAGATTTATAAGAGGGGAACTCGTAAGGTCTTCAGTGTTCACGGAGAAGGATGTGGCTAAGACACAGTGCACACAGACAGAAATAGAAGAAAAGTAAGACATTCTGCTGTTTCAAAAATAGTTCAGTATAAATGCTAATTCATTTCATTTATACTACTACATTCTCTTGGATTGTTGAAAAGGAAGTGTTTTGTTAATATGTGTGTCTCTTTCATGTAGGTGAGAATTTTTTGTGGCTCTCTTGTACCCTATTTTAAAGATAATAATACACAGTGTATTAACTATAGTTAATCTTTTATAATTTTGTTGTGAAATTTTGTCCTATTTTGTCATAAAATAAAAAAAGAAGTAAATACAAAGAAGATGCTGACCATTTGAATGGGACGTATGACCAAGATTAAAGAGAGGGAGACAGAAAGAAATGGGCAGCCCGTGAGCAGCACACTTCCTGCACACCCCTCTTGTACTTAATTAGCATGTGTTCATGGGGCCTGCACATATGTGGCCACCGAGTTCCTCTCTGAATGCTGCTTTGAGACACAGTGTTAGGACACCGAACAAGGCTGAATCTGTCTCCAGAAAAGTAATTTAAAGAAGCAGACAGAAAAACACAGTGCAGGTATACAGGGACTTTCCACTGCCCCAGGTGGCAATAGCTGCCCATGTTTCCAGAGTCTGTCTTTCCACGAGATGCTCAGAGCCTCGAGACACTTGGCAATGCTCAGTGTGCTTCTGCAACGGCCCTGCAGAGGATTCTTTTCACATCCTCCACCTTTACTTTATTGACAAGAAGGTAAGAAGATGGCTCAAAATGCTGTAGTAATTTTCAAGATTCTGGCCTCCAAACTTCACTGTCCTAATAACTCTCAAACTACTTTACATCTGTGGGTTTTATTTTCTCCATATACAAAATTAGGAAAACAGTGTTAATATCTAAGAGCTCTTCCAACTCTGGTAGTCTTACAAAATATGGAAAATGTAAAATGAAAGGAGATACGTGAAAATGCTTAGCAGCTACAACATAGCAATATGAAAAATCAAATGAGAATTGCATTGAAGCTATCTATCACTTTGGATAGCATGGTCATTTTAACAGTATTGATTTTTTAAATAAATGATCACAGAGTCTCTTTTCCATTTTTTTTTTGATGTCCTCTATAACGGCTTTCATCAATGTTTCATAATTTTCTTTGTAGTGAGCCTTTACTTCCTTGGTTAAATTTTTTCCTAAATAATTTTTATAACTATTGTGAATATGATTGCTTTCTTAATTTTCTTTTCATAAATCCATTACTGGTATACAAACTACCACTTTCTTATATAATGATTTGTGTCCTGAAACTTCATATAATATAATAGCACTCAGTCATAAAATGAATGGAATCCTATTATTTGCAGCAATCTGGACTAAAAATGGGGGTCATTATGTTATGTTAAATAAGCCAGACACCGAAAAACAAATACCATATGTTCTTGGTCATTTGTGAAAACTAGCAAGTGCATCTTGTGGAATGGAAAAAGGTCTCCAGAGACTGAAAAGGGCAGGGACAAGAAGGATGGAAAGAAATACAATAAGAAGCAGTAAAACAGGGCAGAGGAATTATTTCTATTTTTTCTTTCATACAGAAGGGAAACTATAAGCTAAACCAACATACAATATTTTTCAAAGTGATTAGAAGAACACGAAATTCCCAACACATAAAAGTGACTAATGTTTGAAGAGATGGAAATGTTTATTACCCTGATTTATACTTACTAGAATGTACCCCATAAAGATGTACAAACCTCAATCAGGAATAAATTCTCAATCAGAAATAAATAATAAAAAACTTTTAAAAATCAGATAGATCAGGTAGCTCAGACAAGTATTTGGCTGCAAGTAACAGAAAATATCACAAGCAATAGTTTAAGCTGGCAAGTTCTTTTTCTCTTATAACACTAAACTGAACCACGATAGATCTAGATCTATGCTGAGTATAAAAATAGGAAAGTTGGACTGCGGGGGGGCAGTTATGAGTGTATGTACTTAGGGGATAGAAGAAAAGTGATGACTTCAGAAGTGGTTCACAAGCAGAGAAATAAAAGCCAAGGAAGATGAGTGTTGTCAGCAGGAAGATGATTTTCTGATTTTCAGAGGATTATTTCAGAGGATGTTCTGAAGACGAAAACACCCTGTGTGTAGTCTTGAGCTGAAGTTTTGAAGTGCAGCAAAGAAAAAATAATTTAAGGAGTCGTCATCTGGACTTTGGTCCTTTCTTAGAATCTGCTAGAAACCACAAAGTCCCACTTCTGCCTCACCCAGCAAATGTCATCTAGAACAGTCATAGAGAGGAGGTACAAGCTGAGAGAACAAAGCACAGCTGACAGGAAGAGCCTGCCCTCATGGAGGGTACCCAGCCCACAGAGGCAGGGCTTGAAGGATAAAGAGGTCACTATATTGAGTGCCTGTATCTCAAAGAAGGAGGTATTAATGGTGGCAGAATTGTGAGTGGTCTAGAAACAAGAGTGAGAGCCAGGAGAATCCACCCCATCATCTCCCAGGGACACTAAATATGGCCAAGAGCCAGGAGTCTCTCGGTGCTCCAAGGACCACTCTTATTCTGGCTATGAGAGGTTCTTGGGTGGCAGTGTGTTGTGATGAACTTAAATGGCTGTTTATCCTGTGAATGGCCTTTCTGTTTGGCTCTGCTGGGACTAAACTGTCACTGCCCAGTCACTCTAATTATTGAATGCCACCAAAAGCATTGTAGTATCCCCAAAACATAAAGACCTAGCTATAAAATCTTTGAACTCACATAAATCATAGCCCCCGGACCATGAGCCCATGGCGTCCAGGCTTCATTATTTGCTGGCTGCACTGCTTTTCAGTGAAGTTGGGACATGTAAGTACCTAATAACCTGTGTCTTATGTGTTATGCCTAAGCACTATCAGAGAGTGTTTGAGTGATAATCCACCATAACACCCAGCAACATCCCCATCTGCCAATAAGGTGTCAGCCTTCAGGCGCTGGGGAACCAAGCAACCAGCTCACCTCCCTGGTAAGCAGCCGTGGCTAGGGAGCAGGTTCAAAAATGATACATCCCTACTTGCAGCACAATTTGTTAATATTTACAGAGATTACTAACACATTTATGGAGTATGGGATGGCCACACAATAGAACATTATTATCAGCTTTTATAAAGGGATAAAGACAAGCAGCAGCCACCCCAGGGGGAGAACCAGCCAGTGTCTCCCGAGATCTGTGCCATGTTGGAACTTAGGGTTCTGGGAAACCAAGCAACCCTAATCACCTCCCTGGTAAGCAGCCATGAGCCTACGGGCACAAGGGCTGAGAATCAAACATGCCATCCCTCCCACCTCCATTAGCAAATGGGAGCCAGAGGTCAGAGCATCTCTTGGGAGGTTGATCATCTGCAGTATAGCAAATAGGGGGGATTTGTTTCCACAATCTCTTTGAAGGTAAATATTGTTATCACTGTTTTGCTTTGTTCTGATTAATTGTATGGCTGTATTCAATATTCTGTTTTGATAAGTTCTATAATGTTCTGTATTTTGTTTGATTTTGCTATACCTGATTAAAAGAACAACTGTTGTGAAGATAATGAGATATATTCTATGGTACCTATTACTGTTATCCTAGTAGCCTGTGTGAAGTCCTGTACCAATTTCACTGCACTGTCTCAATTGGCTTTGTTCTGTTGTATTTTACTACCTTAAAAATATGAAAGAGGAATTCAATTGTCATAAATAAGATGTTAAAATAAAAATTAGTGTATGTAAATAAAAAACCAAATATGTGAAACAACTCTTGGAAAAGAGGAAGGGAAAAAGTTGGTGAACTAAGTAATTTTTGAAACGCTTTTGAAGACTAAACACAAACGAAACCATTCATAACCACTATACTGTTGTTGATAATGTTACATTTTGGTGATACAGGCTAAGAATTGTGATAATCTTTATATGTGTATAATTGAATTGAGCAATTAAAGGATGGAAATGGTGTTTAAAAAATTACTCCTTTTACAGACATGTCCTCCTCTTCCTCCTCTTCTTCTTCCTCCTCCCTTTGGCTGCCATATGTCTGAACTGTGCTCAGAGCATTAAATGATTCAATGACAGTCTGCCACTTCACTCATGCAACAATTACTTATTGAGAGTGAAGGACATACCCAGCCCCATGTTACCTGATGGAGACACAATGATCAGCAAAACATAGGTAAGCCCATTAGAGGTTGTTTTCCAGTGTGCAAGACAAAAAAAGGAACAAATCAATAAATAAAGTTGCTACAACTTGTGATAAATGCCTATGCAGTTAACTAGAATTTCATGAGAGACCATAATGGAGATAGAGTCACAGAAAGTCACAGAAGACCAAGATCCTCTCCATGGGGAAGAAATTTAAGTTGAGACATTGAGGAAGACAAGAAATGACAACTATGGGAACATGAGTGAAGAGGATTTTGAGGAGAAATCAGGGTCAAGTTCTTAAGGGGCAAAAATAAAGTTTCTGAAGGACGAGGTAACACAATTTTTAGCTATGCTGACATGAAACAGAGCATCTAGTGAGTGAGGCAGACCACAGTGGCATAAGGAGATGAGCAATGAGGGCAGCAGTGAGTGTGGGCAAACCTTGCATCCCGGGAGGAATCTTGGTTTTCTTGTGTATGCACAGGGAAGTAAGACACTGAAGAGCTCAGAGGAAGGTGGTGGATTCCTGAGATAATACCCTAGGGTAACTCACAGGCTCACTCCAGCTTGCCCATCCCAGCAATCAAAAGAAGTCAAGTTCATGTTTAATTAGTTCATGGATTATTCACCCTTCTTATAGGAATGATAAAAAGAGAAACAGTTCAAATCAGTCCATTTGGCAATCTCTGAGCAGCTGGAAACTTTGGTCAGTGGTCAACACTCAGCAAAAATGAGATATTTGAATTATTGTGAGAAGTTTCAAGGATCCAGCCACTCCCTGTCCCCTATGACTGTGAATAATCCCAAACTTTTTATAAGACAATGCATGTTTTCCTAAGCCAGAGGATGTTTGCCAGATATTTCTACTCTGGGTGGTTATTAAAAAAAAAAAAAGATATCAAATAACTGCTCAGACCTCTTGGGGTTGAAGACATATTACACCCAGATGTGCAGAGAAAGTGTGGCTTCTTCACATTTCTGTAACAGATATGATCCTCCCCAGATGTCCAGATGTATTGGAAGGAGAAAAATAAATTCAATTTAATTGGATAATTTCAGTCAAATGCAATAATTACAACAGTGCTTTTAGATAAAATGCTAACATGTCAGTCTTCATTGTTCTCTCGTTCTTTTCTTTCCCAACATGCTTCGTTTCATATAAGGACAGATTACTGTCTTCAAGGCAATAAGGAAAGAAGATGTCCTTCCATTCACATGATGCCATCTGATCAATGTTGTAGAGTACAACTAATTAGGAAGACAATCTTGACAATCTCCTGATATTAGCTATTGAGGACCATGGCTGACACAAGTTATAGCCTATCTCTCTTTTGTTTTGACTACAGCCTGGTAGCCCTCTGTTGAGTCAAGCTTGGCTCCCACTGGCATGGGGTATGATGTTTAAAGCTGCCCAAATCTTCCCATGGTTGTAATCAAGGTAATTTATTCCATTGCTACAAGTCCTCTTGAAACATGTCCAGAAATCTACATTCACTACCTTCAGTGAATAGCTTTTCAGCGTTTTAGCCAACTACCCACCTAGCCTGCATTACATCCTACCTGAACCACACAGGAACCCAGGGCAGTATGAGAGAGCAAACTCCAGCCCTCTTTCTCCCAAACCATGTGGTCCATCAATTTTAGTTTGATGTGGTCACTATCAGATTGGTTCTCTTCTGATGCACACTTCCAAGAGATAGGGAATATGATTCTTAGCTTTCAAACTCCATTACATCTAAATATTTTGAGAGTTTCCTAAGTGTTTGTTCCCACACAACATCCTATCTACTGCTCATCATTTTTCTTTTTCTCTTCTTGTTCTCACTTTTCTCACAATCTATTGAAGTGAAAATATGAGTGACTTTCATGTTGTTTATTTCTATAATATTGTATCAGTTAGAGTTCACTACAGAGAACAGCAGGGAGACCCAGTCAAAAGTCCAACATCTGGAGCTTACTGATGAGTCCTGTGTGTGTCTGTATCATAATCTGAACGGTCTGCACTAGAAGGATAAAGTGTGTCTTCTGGAAGCATGGAGATGATGTCCAAAGGCCATGGTGAAGAGTGGAGCTCCCAGGAACCAAAGCAGGACTTCCTTTTTCTTTCCCTTTTTATTCCACTGAGCCTACAAGCCTATTGGTTGATGTCACCTACATCTGTAGATCTTCTCTCTTCAGTAAATCAACCATGCAGAGACACCCAGAACTGTACTAAACTGATCTGTGAGGTGTTTCTTATTCAAGTTGACATCATATCTGTCACACCAATATATTTCTTCTATTTTAGATACCCATTTTAGAAACAATATGGGGTTCTGTACTCTTTTTTCCCCCTTTTTATCACCACTTGTAGCAGAATTTTGATTAAGGGAATCTACAGGAAGCATCAATTTGATTTTGACCTTTGATGCATTTTCTTATACATAGCAACATACAACATCTGTATCTTCAGGTACAGGTATACTAAAAAAATCAAGAGGAAATAAATATTTTGAAAATATCATCTATTTGTTTCCAGTTTTCATATAACTATTAAAAATTTTAAAAACCTTATGGCTACAAAATTCCATGAAGTGCTTTAAACTTGCAACTTTTGAAAAGACAGTGATCCTGGATGGTGGATAGATCAGAGAAAAGATGGAGTAAAGTGATTGGACATTGAATCTCCTCAAGTACTGGGAAAATGAAAACATTTTCTAATGTTTTTCAGTAGAAAACTATAGATTACAATGTACTGTTTTATACAATGGAGTACAACTCAGCCATAAAGAAGGATAAAATCAAGACTTTTATATGTAAATTGGTGCAACTTGAGACCAATCTTGTAAGTGAAATAACTCAGACTCAACAACATATTGCCTCCCTAGTATGAGAAGCTAAAAGAGTACATAAGATCCAAAACATATAATAGATACTGTGAAATGGAAAGAAATTGTTCAAAAAGGAAACCAAAACTGGGATAGGGGAAAAGAGAAAGGAAAGAAGAGAAAAAGAAAAAAAAATGTGTATATATATATATATATATATATATATATATATATATATATATAACATAGTTACTAATTTCTCTTAGTTCATTGAAAAGAAAGGTTTGTGTTAATATTGTTTGGACAATTTTTCATGCCTGTATCTTGTACTCTGAATAACTACTTTGAAGATAACAATACCCAATGTATTAGCCATTGTTATTCACCTATTATCTTGTTTTGAAATTTTGGGGTTTTTTTCCTCTTAATAAAAAGTAATTATAAGGGTTGATACACTGTGTCAGCTTGAGAAGTTTCTAGAAGTTTAACTAAGTGACTCAGAAGTTCTATATATTAGGGTGTGGAGAATATGCCCTATGGTGGTTGTTTACAGCCTAGGATGTTGTGGTGACTGATTCACTGTGTCAACCTGAGAAGTTTAGAAGTTTAATTAAGTAACTCAATAAGGAGCCAGGCCCCTCACTTTGCAAATATCCTGAGCCTGTGCACTATGAAGGTGTGGAGATTGTGTGAGTGCTAAACCCACAGGGAGTCTGCATAAAATGTAAAGAGAGAAAGAGAGACTTTTGCCCCTTTTGCTCTCATTGCTTTTACTATCTTCCACCATCATGAATGGTCACCCCTCAGCCATGCCACCTTGCCTTGGAAACAGTTAATTACGGACTGAAACCTCTATAAACTGTGAGACAAACAAGCTTTTCTTCCTTTAACTTTGGGTGTCAGGTATTTTCACTCAGCAGCGACAAAAGTAATAAAGAAGCCTAACAGAAGGGGTAGTGCTAGGAATAAGCCAGATTTCTCTGGCTAAAATGGAATCAAAAGATGCTATTTGAGATTTAAAAGTTGTAATGGATATTAAAGCATGCTTTATACTTATGAAGATAATCAAGAGAAGCTGGAAAAAATAGAAATAGCTCTGAATGTTTACCTCTGATGTGTGAGCACTAGTGGGGAGAACTCTCGCTTCTCACTGTGTACATTTCTATGCATGTACTTTTCCCCCTGAGAAAAGCCTCATAGAGAAGGTGGTAGCTGACATTGGTCCCAAAGATTGGATAATGTTTCAGAGAAGACATGAGGTGGACATTGGGGCTGGATGAAGAAGACACCCTCAGGCACAGAGAACCAATATGAGGACTGTGCTCAGCCAGGGCAAGAAAGAAACAGCGTGGGCTCAGAATAGATTCTAGGGATGCAAAATCCTGCGGGGGAGACCCTGAAAGGCAGACTGCAAGGATGCTCAGCAGTGCTGGCATAGTTCTGCCCTTTAAAGACAAGACATTAGCAGGTGTAGAGGGGAAACTGCACATAGACATTAACACTGCAGTCCCCAACCTCTCCATCATGAGAGTTGCCGGCACGGGCACCAAGAAATCCACCCAAATAAAATTATCTCAGAGATCAACTGAAGCAAGTCTAGGCAGAGTCCCAAACTTGTAATTTGGATTCCCCACAGGCTACAGCCCAAGTACTACATGGGTGCTGGTGCTCATTCTTAGGCACAAAAAGGAGGAGCAGAGCAAAGTTCAGAAAAAGGACATCAAAGCTTGGCAGAAAAGGCACTGAAGGCAAAGGAGGCAGCAAAAACAAATGCATAGAGAAGGAATAGGAAAATAAAGGAGTCAGATAGCAATGCGTATGTAAGTAGAGTCCTAAGAGAACAAAGACCACTGTACATAAGAAGTTGTATTATTAAGTCATAGGCCCTACAAGTATACTACTAAACTTTTTGTAAAAGTGATCTTCCTTTTCTTCTTCTCCTTTCCAACACTCTTAAGGAATAAGACAGATACCCGCTAGTAACAGAGGCTCATCCTAGTGAGAATTCTACAGATTAATAGTAAAGGAAGAGGGGCTGGAGATTTAGCTCAGCGGCATAAGTGCCTGACTTGCAAGCAGGCAGTCATAAGGAATAAGACAGATACCCGCTAGTAACAGAGGCTCATCCTAGTGAGAATTCTACAGATTAATAGTAAAGGAAGAGGGGCTGGAGATTTAGCTCAGCGGCATAAGTGCCTGACTTGCAAGCAGGCAGTCGGGAGTTCAATCCCTGGAACCGATAAAAAAAAAAAAAAAGTAAAGGAAGAGGGTTTATCACAGTGGGGGAAATTACAGCATTGGCAATCAATCCCCCCAGCTGATTCTGATGTGCTTTCCCAAGCCTGTGGTCACTTCTCTATGAGAAGCAGACCCATGTCCAACTTCCTGAGTCTATGTGGGCATGGTCAGTTGAGATGAGTTGTGTACTAGATAAATGCCCTTTGCAAGTTGTTTCATCATCGAAATTACTCTTACACTATTCCACTCTCCCCTACTTCAAATCTTCTAACCATATAAAGAAACTGACTCAAATCCCCAAGCCACTTGTCAAGATTCAGGCATTTCCAAGAATTGCCATAGAGAAAGAGCTAAGAGTATACCAGGAATAAACTCATGTGTTTGCCGCTTCCCTACTGTGTTCAAAGCAATGGTTTCCAAATATTAGTGAATACCAAGGACTGGATGATCATTCCTTTTTCCTCTGCAGGTAAGAAATCTTTTTTATAGCAAGGTTTCTACTCTGCTAAATTATCACTTCAAAAAATCATTTAGATGAACTCTAGATTTGCCTACACAGTGAATTGCAATTTTTGGTGAATTAGCCTCAGAAAAAAAGAAAAGTTCAAGTCTCTGAACAACACCAATGATATGCAATGATCATCCCAAATTAATGGTCTTGTAATATACTTCCTGGTGATAAAAAAGGAAGAATAAAGCATGGGCCTGGTGCTTGATAAGTTTATAGATGAGGGAAGAGAAAAGAACACCTTTGTATTGCACTGTGATTGGAGTGTGGAAAAACAAGAAAGTTCAGTAATGAGGGACTAGTTAAATAAATAGTGACACTTCTATACAATAAGAAAAATGCAGTAGCCAGACAGAGAAAGACAGAGGTAGCTATAAGCAAGGTTATAATGAATAATATCCAGAACACATGGTTAAAAGGGAAAAAAAACACTAACATGCAAAATGGTAAATGCCATTTGTGCTCAATCACCTTACACTCTTTCCAATCATCCACACACTCTCCATCTTTCTGTACATAGTTACATTGTTACAGAATAACCCTAGAAGGGCATATATACCATACAGAGAGAGAGAGAGAGAGAGAGAGAAATAATACTGGTTACAGCATTATATACCTTTTCTAGGTTTTCCAATAATCAATAAGAGAATACATTACCACAATTCAAAGGAATAAAAGGTTATGTACTGAAAAACATCTCTCCATGCCTATGTCAAATCTCTACCCAGCATCTTTTCAGGAGCCATCCCTCTGTATCCTGCAGAGACTATATTCACATAGGTGTGTGTGTGTGTGTGTGTGTGTGTGTGTGTGTGTGTGTGTGCATATATCTTTCTGTATTTTTTAAAACCATGGACATGTATTAATTATCCCTACTATGTAGTTATTCTATACTGTCTTGTCCTTTTTACTGAGACAGCATCTAGTAAGCTCAGCAGACAGACCACAGAGAAAAAATAGTTTGGAACCAGATAGTTGGGAGGAACACATTCGATGGATATGGAAAAGGACAGATACAAAGGGTGGAGGACTCAGTTAAACAATCAAGATCATTAAAAATTGACCCATGGGAACCAAATACACAGAGAACAAAGACATGTAGGATGAACTTCGGGAACCCAGATGCCTCTGTGATCGAAGCACCAGAACTTGCTCCACAGAGGAGGCAAAGGCAACCTGGAGGTGCCAGGAGGGCTCCTGTTACAGAAAACTGGCAGCTCAAGCTGGCCGACAAAGGTGAGGCCAAGGAGCTGGCATTTGAGTGCTAGTAAATGGAGATCAGCCACAACCCTCAGTGTTGTTACTATGAGAGAAAGTTCCCAGACTTGAGATGGGACCAGAGTGCCTCTCAGCCCCTGTGGATAATCCATCACCTGGGCCAACTAAGGAAGGGAAGAGAGGGCTTGGCCATGGTCAGGACAAAAGTCTTTATGCAGCCATATGATCATAAGCTATACTTTCAGAATTACTAGGTAGTTTGGGCTTTTATAAAAAAATCGAATAATTTTTATTATTTTCTCATCTTCTTTTCAGTTCTCTTTTTTATTTTGGTTTCACAACATACTTTGGCTTCTCCCTCTCTATTAAAGCCAATTCATTGTTTCTCAGGAGAAACTGACTAAAAGGCAATCCCTCTCTGGACAAGAATTATTTTCATAGGTTTTCCTTACTTGGTAACAATTTCTCTCTGGTTGATGGCAAGGAGAGACATACCATTCAGATCCCCACTTTAAATGGACCAGGAAGAAGTCTAGAATTCCAGAGTAGTTCCATAATGTCATGGAGTAGAGGACCATTGCACACTCGATGGTCTTCATAGATCATTTCTACATGTCATTGTCCAAAGCATGGTCTTCCATAAGCAGGCAAGGATTCCTGTGATTCAGTTATCTCAGGCTATACTGTAAAGAAGAGGATGAGTCAGTGACTAGCTTATTCCCAAGTGTCTGGTAGTAATCAGATTAGGACATGTTCCATGGGATCTTCATGGTCATCTTTGAATCAGAATGCTCAGGAATGAAGGTCTTCGATCAAAACTATGAATTTCAGAAATTGTAAGAATATGTACACATATTGGAAAAAAATGGCCAAAAAAAAAAAAAACCCCTAGGTGCTACAGTTACTGATGTGTGACACCACTCCAAACTTACCAGTCTGAAAATAACGTTTCTTTCCCTCTTAAATCTGAAATATTTATGGATCCCAGTGAAAAAAACTCATCTCTGTTCTACACAGTATCAACTGGGAGAGATGAATTACAGGTTATCCCCTGAAGATTCCTTAACTGTTGACGCTAGCCATCCACTAAGGTATCAGATCGAGCCATGGCCAGAGCCCACAAGTGCCCTCTTCATGTAGCCACTCAGAACACGGTGTCTGGGTTCCCGGGAGGGCATCCTCAGAGAAAGAACCAGCACAACCAATGAGTTTTTTGGTGACCCAGCCCTTAAAGTCATACAGTCTAGTATACAACACAACATATATATCACAGCAATCACAAAGCCAGGCCCAACTTAAAGAAAAGAGAAATTAGCATCCAAATGTTGATGGAGGTATGCAGGCAAATTTTCAAAGCTAATTTGAGGTTTCTTCCTAACTAAATGCTGAGCAGAATCTAAGTCAAGATGTAAACATAAGGGCTTCCGCTGGGGATTTAGCTCAGGGGCTTAAGCACCTGCCTGGCAAACGTGAGGTTGTGAGTTCGATCCCTGGTACCAAAAAAATAAAAAAATAAAAAAATAAACATAAGGGCTTCCTTGGAGCCAATTAAAACCCCACAACAAGGGCTGGGGATTTAGCTCAGCAGCATAAGCGCCTGCCTTGCAAGCATGTGGTCATGAGTTCGATCCCTGGTACTGATTAAAAAAAAACCACAACAGAGAAAACCATTTCTAATTTTCTTGATTTCTGAAATCCCCTATTCATCCATAGCACCCCAGATTCTATAAGCTAACACAAGTCTTTCGAGAGCTGAAAACAAAATATTAATCCACTCATGTTCAGGTTCCTGAAGCTGAGAATTCAAGTTAAATCTACCAAAATTACAAGTCAAACAGCTAGTAAGCATCCCAAAAAGGGCAAACTAGAGCCGATATGAGTCAATTTTTAACACGCAAAGATGAAATAAGAGTCTTAAGGTCTTGAAAATAGCAAAAGAGAGCTATGGCAAAAGGGTTTCCATGTAAGCAACTTGGGAATTCTGGTCTCTCATTCTTTGGCTACTTATTGGAGGCCTGGAGCCAAGAGAATGATCTTCCCCTCACATGTTTAATAAGGCAAGGCAAAATGCTCTTTGACTTTTGCAGGCAAGTTGTAACTTGACAGGGTTTAACTGCTCCCTGGCTGTTCGTAATTTCTTGTTAAACTTTCTAAGAATCTAAATTTCCCACCATATATCATTTTTCTTCATGGCTCAAATATAGTATCATCTGTCTGCCTGAAGGATAAAAATGTGTCATATTAACCTCTTAATGCTTCAGTCACACCACCAAAACATGGACTCTGAGGATACAGGATGCTTAAGCCACAACGAATAGACAAATTCTTGACAAGTGAGAATGCAGAGGCAAGGGTATAGGACAGGCTTTGTCTACATGGAGGGTTAGCAGAGAGAAAAAAAGTATGTCATACAAAAGCAGGTGAGTTAGAATGAAGAAAAAAGGCCTCAAAACAGGAGGAAGAATAAATATTAGAAAAGTTAAAAGGAAAAAAGGACCCTGATATTAAATATGTGTGGAGTTAAAGAGCATAATCTTCCACTTTTGTGGAAACCCCTAAGAGCTATGTTTTGTAAGCATCGCCTTCCGAGAGGCTGGTACATTGGTGTGGAGATGAGAACAAGAAGGGGAAGAGGAGAGAGTCACACACACATACAAACACACACACACACACACACACACATATGCACGCACATACACACACAGAGTCTAGATATCTCATTATGCAATTATTGTGCAAAAATCATGTTCTTTACATTGTAGGCTCTGGTCCCTTACGAAGTCAATGTATGTTTTCATTTTTCAAAAGACTCACGGTCAGGGCCCAGTGAACCACAGTCTCAAGGTTCCAGCGGATTTTTGAGGCCACTATACCTTTGGATCCATAATGTAATGCTTGCAAAAAAGAGTTCCCTCCTTGCCTAGATAGCAGTTCTCTAAAAACAGATCTAAAGCAGTAAATTGTAGTGTAAGACAAAGCCAATATGTTGTCATCAGATGTGGACACTGAAACTCAAAAATAAGAGGAGTAACAAGATGGGACGGGGGCAGAGTTAGCAAAAGGAGTGGAGTTTGGTACAACAGAGAGAGAAAAGTAGGAGTAGTGGAAGGGAGAAAGGGAAAAGTTGATACTAGAAAAGCTTTTTCTTATGCTGAGGCTGCAGTAAATCGGACAATAATAAAATTCTGCACAGATTAAAAGCCCATGAGGAGAAAGCTTGCAAACAAATGAAAAATTATACCCCCAAATCTCAGTGGCATGTAAATCTCACCGAACATGGAAACCAAAATGTTAGCAACAATTGCATCCTTCTTATAACAAAGTTGGTTCTGAAAATGTAAGAAAGAAAATGGAAACACTTCTGCAAATGATTAAAGAGAGAGCAGGGATCATGGGTAGGGGGAGCTGGGAAAGAGGGAGGGGTATGCTGGCAGGGATAAATATAGAACCATAATTTAAGAGACAGTAGGAAACGCTTTGTGTGTGTTAATTGGAAATGTATTCTAGAGGCTGCAGCTTGTTCACCATAAATGTCATGACCTTGGGTTCCTTCAGGGAATGTGGACTCCACCCTGTCCCCATGGTGAAGGGAAGAAGCGAGAAACCATGTCATTCAACGGATGAAAGAGGTTTCAGTTTATATGGTGGAAAGCACCATTTTTTTGTTTTGTTTTTGTTTTTCTGTTTCATTCTTCGGATTAAAGACAGAGACGCTGTGTGATTACAACAGAGCCATCTTATTTGCCAAGGAAAGACACAGAGATGAACGGTTTGAGAACTGCTTCACCCCATGTTAGAGTGACAAGATGGATTCTTCTTTCTGTTCTTGGCCGCCAAAGATTCTGGTTAATCAAATGAGCATTTGGCCCAAAAGAAATGGAGGTGTTGGAACTGGCTCTGAGAAGAGGATTCTTCCTGCTTATCTAGGACAATTTTTTTCCCAGAGACTTGGATCCGTTTCTCAGGACACAGAACAGTGGGTCAGGCTTGTTCACCAGAAAGCTCTAGTCAGTGACAGAGTTGAAGTCTGTTGAGCGTTTGGGATGAAATTCTTGTGTTGTTTGTTTGTTTGTTTGTTTTTAATGAGAAAAAGAATAAAAAGTAATCCGTTGAATTTCTGCTAGCTAACTTTTACCTCTTCACTTGTTTTTCAAATAATTTCCATCTTTCAAATCTTCACACACAAGTGCAACATCAGTAGGGTATTTTAGAGCTAAGTCCTCAAAGATGAACTGAGGCCAGGAAGTCCAAGCACTAGTCATAGCTCACACGTAAGTAATGGCTGAGCATGAAAAGCTAAACATAAAAACACAGGCTCTTTCTCAGGCCCACCAAATCCCTGACAGGTGGGGCTAAAAAGGAAATCTGCATTGGTAACCACTACCACTAGAACTCAAGCAAATAATTTCTCAATCATAGCCTTTTCCCCTATACCTGCACCCTCCATCGAAGCATGAGTGAGACCTGAAACCTCTCTACCCTTAAGTCTGACCTCATATTAGCCTAGTTCTTGGAATTCTATACTCATAGTGATGATGGTGGTGGCAGCTGTGATAGTGTTGACAAATAATATTCACCTGTGTGCTCGGTACTAAAGAATAACTTATTTACCTGTTGTGACCATTATTTCTGACATGTCGACTTCATTGGATTAAGAAATGCCTGGCACACTCGTAAAGCATGCTCCTGGGGGTGTCTGGGTAGGCTGTAGAGGCGTGGCCTGGGGTACTATGTGTGGCCCCTCACCTGTTCCTCTCTAGCACTGTCCCTCTGCTCTGCTTCCCGGCTTCTGCAAGATGAGCAGCTTTGCCTTTCTGCCTTGGAGCCACCTAACATCCAACAGATCTGAGCTAAATTAAGCCTCTTCTTCTTTAAGTTGTGGGTGTTGAGCATATGGTCCCAGCCATAGTCCTTTAAATATTCCTATCAGATAATTACTATAATTGGATTTAGGCAGAGAGGTCAGGAGAATTATGCAAAGCTATAGTTAGGAGAAAGAAAATCTGGGATTCAAATGTAAGAGAAGCAAAAAACACAGGAAGTACCCAGCTCCCCAGCTCCCTTAACACACTTCTGTACATTTTAGCACTTCAGCCTTTTGTCACATAATGTATTTTCATTTTGAGTTATCTTTCTTGATCATCACTTTCCCCCTTTGTTCTCTATGTATTTGCTCTTAGGTACAATGCAAGATGACACAGTAATACTGTTGAGTGAAACACTCAACAGAAGGCCT
The DNA here is from genome assembly GCA_004027295.1 of Dolichotis patagonum. Taxonomy (NCBI): domain Eukaryota; kingdom Metazoa; phylum Chordata; class Mammalia; order Rodentia; family Caviidae; genus Dolichotis; species Dolichotis patagonum. The sequence continues at coordinate 14,668 of PVJX010011178.1, read as the reverse complement.
TCCATCCATGGAGGTAAGGACTATAAAGGTTTTTTAGGAGAACATATAACCTGCAAGGTGAGGCATAGAGCCAAAAGCTGCCATGTCTTCTTTTTCCCTGCTCCATCCCCAACTTTCTATAAAATTGGAAACAGGACTCAGATAAGGCCACAGTAAGCATTAACTTTATATTTGTGCAAAAATATAGGATCTGGTTTACTGTGTTGGAGGACTTAATCCTTCTTTGGTTCAGAAAGACTGATAGATCTTCCTTCTACCACTCTCTCCGTCTCTCCAACCCCAATATTTCAGAGATAAGAACTCATGTTAAGAGAGGCAGGTAAATTCTCAACTAGTTAGTCTAAGAGAAAGGCCAAAGAAATAGTGAATTGGATGTGATTGCACCAATAAGCAAAAGCATACTTTGTTTGGCAATTGAGGTTGGAAAGGTCAGGAAATAGGCAAGGGATGTGTAAGAGGAATCAGGTATATTCTTCTAATCCAAGAAATGGAGCCCAAGTCCTCTCTCCAGTACAATAAATGAAAAACAGATGATGAGTATTTTCTACTGACACCAGGCCTCATCCCTGATATGCCCCTATATACAGACTCTCCCTATATACAAACTATTCCAAAGGGCAACAAGTTCATTGAGTCCTACTTTCCCAGCAGAGCTGATTTGTCTTGAGTCATTTATACTCTCCAATTTCCCTGTGACCATCATGTGAATGTATCCGTACTGCAAATGAAGGGTTAAAAAAACCCCAGCCCACTAACGTAGGCATTTGCGTTTGAAAATATATTCCTCAGTCAATTCATCTCTGTTCTATGTCTCCAATCAAAATGAAAAGTCAGCATGAAGCATTAACCTATAATGACATGATAGCACCTTGGTTTTGCATACTTTCTCAAAGTAAGACTCTGAGGGAACCCTGAGAGGATCATTGTCACCAGCTGAGACTAGAGTTCAGTCCATGTGCCAACTGACTTCCCTTGCCAGTTTCCATAAGGAAGCTCTTTGCTTATGATCTCTGCAGCCCCCTGGGAAAGCTAGATCATAAGCATTTGAGATCAATTCATATTTCATAAATGGGCCTAACTCACACTCATGAGGTCAACTAGGAAGCCTACTAGATTTAATTATGCTAGAAAGGGAGCAGCCAGAAATATCTCACATGGCTCAAGAGAGAAGCAGCCAGGAGAAAGTAAAAAGGAAGATTCGATGCAATGTGAGGCACCCGCTCATGATGAGGGGCTGCGCCGCAGAGAAAAAAAATCACAGTCCCTGATGCAGTCAGAATCCAAAGGAAATTCTGGCCCTCATCCATTCCCAGAAAGAAAAATTGGTTTAATTCATTCAATTATCAGTAAGTTAAAGTAAACCATGTAAAACAGCATATACTCTTATGCCCAGATCCTTAATTTTAAAAAAAATTGTGTTAAAATTACAACAGGGGTCAAGAGACTTGATCTCTTTCTCTCCATATGAGTGCTGACTCAGTTCTGAGCCTACAGTATGCAGCTAGCTGCACATAGCTGATTCAAGGACAATTTTGATGGGATAAAGAACAAAAACCCAGAGGAAAGCATGGAGGAAGGACACTGACAGAAATCCATAAAGCTAAAATGAAAAAAGAAATGATGAGCACAGATTATCTCTGAGGACATAAATTCACAGGACAATGGAAAGAAAAGGAATTAATCAACATGGGCCAATAAGACAGGTAAATCTTGGGCTCTAGTTAATTGCTGTGACAGAGGCTGCTCCTGGTCCTTCCATGTCTTTTCTCTCTTTCTTCCTTAATAAAAGATTTTTAGCTGAAAAGATTGCTATTCATCAAAAAATTGGATTTTCCAGTTTCCTCTGCAGTAAGTGTGACCAAGGAACTAATGTGAGATACACACTCATTTGTCAAACACCAGAACCTTGGAATCTCCCTTAGGAGACAGACTGCGTACTCCATTGGTCTCTTGTGTATCATCCCTTTCTCCACCTGCTGCCTTAATTAGCAATGGCACCACCTTGGGTCATGAGGAAAAAGAGCACATTCCACGGATGGTACAATAATGGGCTCCACAGAGCCTTGCTCATCAAGATTGTCACAGAACAGAATAATCACACCTGTCAGGGAAGGCTGAGCTCTATGTCTTGTGTATCATCTAATAGGGACAAGATACACCATGGAATAGGTGACTGTATATTTGAGACCAGCTTTGCCTAGAAGTGACAAGAATAAAAAATTTTTTAAAAACTCATTTAAATGGTATAGAAATGCATTTCCATCATATATATAAAGACCAGTTTCCTGTATTTCAACTCCTTTTTCTCTTTAGAAATAAAGACTATTACCAGATAATATGGCCAATTCCCTCAGAAGTAAATTATCTCAGTTGGGCCACCCCTCTTAGGTTGGAGACTTCTTTTCTCTACTGTGACTCTCCTGTCCTTCCACCCCTCCCCTCCTTCATTTTGCAATGAGGAACACAGATCTGAATGTGTGTAGAGCTTAAAATGCCTTAAGTCAAGGAAAATTCCAGGAAATCTATACAACAGCCGTATGACCTGAATATTCATCCAGCAGGCCAGCAGAAGGGCAGACTGGCTTAAAACCCACTCAACACCCAGATCCCTTAACATGACCCTAAAGGCAGGGTGGCCCTAAGGAGAGAGAGGCAGGAAGTGAGCCTCCAGCAGCACATGGAAGCCTCCACACTTGAGCAGTTCTGCAGGCCCAAGGCCAAGATGCATACAAATTCCCAGCTGCCTCTGGACCCTGATAATTTAGGTCTGCCCACCTCCATGCTTTTTCATTACCTAACCTACAGACCTCCTGAGGCAAATAAAGTTCCCCACGTAGGGTGAAGTTGTTGAAGCAAAAAATAATAAAATTTCATGAGCATGTTTCAATTTTCACTTGTGTTTATGGCCAAAGGTGTTTTTTATTTTAATAATCGCTGCTGGAACAAGGGCAAGCCACATGCTGCTAACTTGTTAAGCGGAGGGGAGGGAGGGGAGAGAGAGTGAATGAGAGAGAGAGAGAGGGAGAGAGGCCGTGCTCAGCTGTAAATTTCTCAACAGCTCAGCTCTAATCCTCCCAGTTTTGAATCCCACCCTTAAAACCTTAATGACAGAGAAAAGGATAAAATATTATCTGGACCATGTCCTATTGACACTTTGCCCTGGCTCATTTTAGCCATGATGGTCTAGCAGAGAGTGTGTGTGTGTGTGTGTGTGTGTTTGTGTGTAAAGACATCAGTGTTCTGTGGTACAATTTCATAATGCAGAGTGTGTAAAAGGGAAGGAATTCGGAGGAACCAGGCTTTCAATTGGACATCAAACTGATTGTTGTTTGCAGCTCACTTTTTGTCTGTTTGCTTTAAAATGTCAGAGAAGGTTAAGCAGCCTTTGAAATCTGTCAGAAATTTCCTAGACTTCTAGGGAAGATGTCCACCCAATAAAGGCGTAAATTGATTACTCCACCCCACTTTGAAATTGCTATGCAGAAGGAACTTATCCAAAGGATCAAATGCAAGATTAAACTAAATGCTCATTGTGAGTCTGACCATTTTACTCCAGAATGAGTGAACCTAGAAATATTCAAATATTATATTTCTCTCTTTCTCATCTGCTCTGAGTCACATTTTCCAAAGTCATGTAGATTCAAGAGAAAATATTAAAGTCAGAGAGCATTAACATACCCTTTCCTTGGCTCTAACTCTGAAGCTTGTTAAGACAATGGAGGTTAGTCTATGTGTAGAAGAGCATCACAAGTGTCTAAGACTGACAGAGTAGGTGGCAGCCAGGTCTCCAACACTCAGTAGCCTTTCCTGTGCTACATAAGCTAGCTTGCAAACTCCACATAGTATATGGAAAACATGCCTTTGGGGGCATACAAAGGTGACATGGAAGGGAGTGGCAACAACTAAATTCATAGTTTGAGATACGGTTCCAATGAAATCAGAACTCAGTTTTTAAGGAATCCTTTACCTTCCCTAAGACAGAGACTAAGTTTCAGTACTCACAGAGGTCGAAAGCCTAAGTGGACCTTAGACCATGTATCCACAAGAACTATCCTTTCAGTGTCTGGTCATCAATGGCCATTAATTCAAGTAAATTGTTACTGAGTTGTCCTTTATTCCTGCCACCTACTTGCTTAGGCCTGGGGCTTCCTTTGCTGTATTTACAGACATGGCCCCCATTCTGCCGTTTGCATCCCACTGAGATGTAAAAGTCTCAGTAAGGCTCTATCTGCCAAGACTCGTGGCACAGACACTTTCTCCCTAGCACTGTGGGTAGGAAGGAGGGCCTATCTTTTGAGCACCCATGAGAGATAAAATCTCATCACTTTCTCACTCATTTTCTTCTTTGCTTCTGCGTGGGTGAATATTTTCTAACAGGGTTCTTCCAGATATGTTATTCTGTTTTGACTCAATCCCCCTAGGGTTGTAGGCTTTAAAGACCAAGATTACAATAGCCTTTTGTTTCTAGTATCTGGCACTATCCCAGCCCTACCTTGCCCTGAAAACACTCCAGTGGGGGGGGGGGGTTGAGATGTACACTCACACTCGTGTACACTACAGGTGATAGAGGGTGTACTACTGGAGGGGAATAAGTTAATATCTCTGAACTCTGCTCTGTCCATAAATATACAAAAAGGGGATGAGGAAGTTTTATTGCTGCAAACACTGAGACAATGATTATTTTAAAATATGTGATTTATTTTTAGGGAAAAATAGCATATTTAACCTGTGTAGAACAAATGTTTTGCTTCTCTGAAACTGCTCCTTCTGGATCTATGATACACTATACCTAACGTGTTCAAGAAACTGGAGTATAAGGAAAGATAAGGCCCTAAGTTTTCCTCATGCAGACCCTGGAACACTGGGCTGAAGAGAACTGCCCTGAAATAACCCCAGGACCACTGTAGTGCAAGGGTCAATCCAAGTCCTTGTCCCAGGAGTAGCAAGTAGCGTGCACATGCTCAGTAGGCAACTTCGAGAGCAAAAGGAGGGTGTGGTGATGTTGTGACACTAAGGAGCTGCCAATTTCCAAAGAATCAGTCCTACCACAGAGTTGCTAATCTCACAACTTGGCACTTAGAAAGGGAAAGGCACAAATCAGAATAGCCTCACAAAGCAGTGAGGTGCCAATTTCCACCTCATTCCTAAATCATAATCCTCTAGGCCTCTGATCACTCAACTAACCACCCTACTAACTGTAGGGCTCCTTTCACCCCATTACTTCCAGTACAACCCACAACTTCTACTGTAATATATCTATACTGTAACATGTAAATATCTGCAGAACAAGTCTCCTACTTCCAGGCTTTTCCCTACTCCTTTTCCTGGCATCCTGCTTTGCACAGATGAGAACACATCTGTTCTCGTATCTCCTAGAAGATAATTGTAGGTGAAAAGAAATTGAATTCGGAGTCTTTAAAACCTTCACCAGAGCCCAGGCCATGTCAATACCTGGATCATTCTGAAAAGCTCAGTGCTCAGCACAGAAAGGACCTTATTAAATGTCTACTCAGCTGCATCCAAACACTTATTTATTCTACATTATGGATGCCAGCTTTGTCTCAGTATAAGTGCCATTTTTTAAAGACCAAACACTTGTAGAAAACACTGTCTTATGATTAAGAGAGGATACTGGAACCCAGAGCTGTATAACTTCAGCAGCCTCTGGAATATGACTATGACTTCTGTTTGTTAGCCAAGCCAGCAGGTACTGTATTTGATGATTAGATACCATTCCATTCAAGCAATGACAATAGCTTGCTTGTTTAAAATGCAGATTCCTGGAAACCCCTAGAAACTCTAGTTCAAGTATATTTGGAAAGAAAGTCCTAGAATATAAATTTTAACCCCATTTTGCTTTTGGATTATCTACCAACCATTCTTGAGAAATACTATTCCTTGGGATCATCCTTGAATGATTTCTAAGTTCCTGTAGCAGCTCTTCATAATGTAACTAAATAAGAGCCATTATTCCAGGCTGTTATTCTTTGTGTTAGCTTTGCTCACTGTCTATTTTGGGTATTTTTGTGTGTCCTATAAAGGTAACCATTATGAAGGTCCATGAGAAATACTGGTTTGATGATCATCAGACCGGGGAGGTACAAGTTAGGAATTTAATGCCTTTTATTCCATTAAAGAATTGAATTTTCACTTGTCTTGTCTTTCACAGCAAAGGCTTAAAGCCTGCAGTCATTATTTCTATCCCTGAAAAGAAAAATTTCTGTCACTTCTCATTGACTCCACACTGTTTTAGGAACTCAGTTTTGCCAGAGTTATTCCTTAATTGCATGTCTGCCAAATCATACAGCTCAGAGATCCATAATTGGACAGTCATGTAGTACTGGAAGTTTATCTGCCTTTCTACAATAACTGTAGGAATGATCATGGCAGCACTGTTGTAGGTTTGGGCATGACTTTTTGCTTGTCCATCTGGGAATCCAATTAGAGAACATGGGGAGTTTTAGAACTCATTTTGTCTAAAAGAAAGAGACTTTCCCTTTTCAATAATGCCATGGAATTTGCAACCTGATTATTAAGAGCTCTGATGACTCAGGGAGAATGAGTTTCTGGCTCCACATAACTCGCATATTCTTCAGAGTTATTCTTTTAGAATCCATCAAGTCTAAGTCCTACACCAACTCCAATTCCTATAGTGTATCGGAGATCTGAGGAACATAGCAAAAATCTCCTCCTCTAGCCCAAGTTTCCATTTAACTCAGAAACAGAGCTCTTAATTTATATTTCCCTTGACAAACTGGTTTAACTTACAGAGGAAAGGCGTCTCAGGAACTTGGACAAACTTGAGAGAAGTAAATTAGAGGTTAGATAAAACTCAGCCTTCCCACTTCAGCCAGGTTCTACCATCTCCAGTTACCATAAACAATTGGAATTTTGAAAGTGTTGAAAAAAAAAATACATTGACAATTTCTCCAAGTGGAGAACAGGATTACAGCACCATTTAGAGCCTCTGTGATTCTCAGTGATAATATGACTACACAGGGCATCTTGGCCCTCAGAGAAAGATACCCAGCTACTGTTACACTGAACCCTAGAAAAGGGGAGTAGTGGCCCCAATATTTGTCATTTGTCAGTGAAGTGCAATTCTCCTAAATATTTCTCTCTCCTCTCTCTCATACAAACATCCCATAATAGAAAACTATTTTTCAAGCATTTAGGTGTACCTACCTTATTCTAGAAATTACATAGGCAAAAAACATTGACAATAAAGACAAGAGAAGATGTATAATAAAAAAATTTCTATCCCAAATAATTTCTGTCTCGAGCTAGAAATCCAACAACATTCTTTTGTATTTCCCATGTTTTCTGTGAAGGAGAAAATTATCATTTTTTTCCAAAATACACAAGTCAGAGAAGCCTTACTTGGCTTCAGTGGTTGAGGTATAATTCCACAATGCTTTAACTGTCTGTAAAACAGTGCTTTATCTGTCTGTAAAACAGAATTGGTCATAATCTATGTTAATTTCCCAATTTGAGGAAACTGACTCTACTCCTAGAAAACCCCCTATAGCTAGGCATGTTGGCACATACCTGTAATCCCACCACTCTGGAGGCTAAAACTGGAGGATCATCACGAGTTCAAGGCCAGCCTGGGTTACATGAGTTTAAGGCCAATCTGGACTACACGGTGAGATCCTATTTCAAAAAAATAAAACTAATATATATATATATATATATATATATATATATATTCCTGAAGACAGACTGAGAAAAGATAAAAGTGTGCTTTTCTCTCTTATGACTTTGGTCAAATCTGTTCCTCACTTAGGGTCTCCCTTTTTTTCGTTCACTTCCATAGCCAGAGGAAAAGATCAGCATAGATATTCTACAATCAGAATCTACTTGTTGTTTGGATTACTGTCTCCTGATTGGAGGTTGGGTATTATTCCCTCCTAAGCTACCGTACATCCCTAGGCCTTTTTATTTTCTATTATGAGACAGAATCTCACAATAGAACTCCCCCAGAGTACTGGAATTACAGGCGTTGGTCACCAAACAGGGTCTAGTACAGTGGTGGCAAACATTTTAGAGGCTCCAGTGGTACAGACAGCCTGCAGTGGCACACATGCTGTAGGTTAGCCACAACTGACCTAGTATTAGCATTTTAATAAGACCTCTTGGGACTTCTTTATCTTTCCAGGTGCTAAAAGACCAGAAGGAGAAAGGGAAGAACAGATGTTTCCCAGAGACCTTATCTCTGTCTTACCACTTAAGTCCCAATGTGCCATTCTATGAAAAACAGTCCTAGAAAAGTCTGTTCATACAAAAGAAAGGAACCATACTCCAGAACTATTAGGAGGGACCAGAGGAGGAAAGAAAAGTTAGTAGAAATCAATGGAAGAATTAGAGCAAAATGTCTTGTGTATATGATACATAGAGAGGAAAAACTGAGATGATTAGGGATACTGAATTTGCATCCAACAGGCTGCCAGCCATGGAAGACTCACTAAATGACCACTGCTTCACACATTGTTTCAGATGACTTTTAACACAGCCTCCAGGAGAGCCATCCTTGAACTGCTGGCAGGAGACTAAGCCTCATCCCTATCCATCAGGGTATAGTCAGCAAATTCAGACCTGGCAGGCAGGAAGCAGTTGGAAAAGAGTGGTACAGCTCCTCTGGTATTTTGAGGGTAATGATTTGAACAGCTGACCTGACACCTAATTACCAAGGCGCATGCCAGAGTTCTAAATGTGTGAACTCTGAGTTCCCAGATTCAAAGGGGTCACCATGCTGTTACTCTCTCCCTGCAGTTCTAGGTAGAAGCCACATCCTCAGCCCACCACGTTTCCCCCTACCCTCTCCTTGAGAACTTCCAGTAGCAAGGAGCGCCTTTATGCTTGAATCTGCCTTACTGTAAGGTAGCTCTGTTAGAAAGTTTTACCTTTTTTGAGCTGAGGAAATCGTTCTCTCTGTATAACCTGTACCCACAAAGCCTCAGTAACTCTTCTGGGATCACATGAGCAGGAAGTTTGGGAGGGACAACTAGGGATGTAGAAAAATTTCTGTTGCTGAGTATTTAGGTTAGATATGAGAGCTGAGGAAGAAACCCAGTTTACTAAATAACCTTGGGGTTATTTCAACTGCTACTGAAGTTTCACAGGATTTATGTCCCAAAGCCCAAGATAGGCCTTGACCAGGGAAAAACCAGAAATGTGAGAATTACAAAGCCAGGACCTGATCATAACCAAGAAGTTCTCAACAGTCAACAGACATAAAAAGTGGAGAAAAAAAGGAATTTATCTTTAGGATTATTCCTACTACCCTTACGTAAAAATTTTTATCAGAACCTTCGCAATGCCTGTAACAGGGTGTGTATACAACAGATGCTCAATAAATATATGTAGATTGAATGAATCATGCATCAGAACCTCATTAACAGTGCTAGGATTTCATCATTGGGTAGTTTATACAACCAGCATCTATTAAGCACCAACTATGTGCTCAGCACTGTGATAGACACTGGAGAGTTCACAAATAAATTTGAAATGAGGTCTGAGCTCACACATTTTGGAGGTGTAGGTGAGACAAACTTACCCAAGTAGTCACAGTACAGTAGGGGTCATCTGACACAGTGACTACTAAATATAAGAAGATGTTGTGCACAGAGTTAACAAAGAGGTTCCTTGTGAATCCAGGAAACCTCACTTCCACTAACGCTGCTCTGTTAAACTTGAAGCTCAATATTCTATTCTCAGTAATAAAAATTTAGTCTGATTATTCAAATGCAAATTCTTTGGCATGAATTTCCAGTCAGGGCCAGAGGGAGAGCTTTTCTCATGGAGGGTCCTTGTTTTGGCCTGCTCACTTCCTGGACAGGCCTCTGTTGGCACTGTACACTGCTCCCCAGCAGCTCACCTTCACCCTGAACTTGCAACTGTGAATCTCATACCTGGCTGCAGCCAAGGGATTTCAGGAAATGGAGCTTTGGAAACACATCTTTAAAATGAAAACAGATAAAGCAGCTGGCAATGGAGCCAAGGAAAACTTCACTCTTTCTAAAAAGCAAGCCGTTTGTTGGCCCTGGAAACATACCTGCTCTCAGCCACCACCACATCCTCTAATAAATGCACATCAGCATAAACAGACACACACGTGTGCACACACACTCAGCTCACACATGCACTCATGAATCCCTGAAGGACCCTTTCCCTGCTGCTCTTTGGAGGGTCCTGTGGCCTAGACAGCCTGCACCCCTCAACACCTGAGTTCACACTTCCTTGTGGAGAAATCCTTTACAGCTTCCTCCTCCATAATCAGAACAATTTTTAACCCAGTTGAATGAAATTTCTGTAAGCATTTCCAAGGTAGATAAACCTTTTAGCAATTTTCACTTACAAGTAATGAGGGTTTTGTTTCCAATTCAGTTAAAGGAAAAATAAAAGATGCAAGCTGGAACCATTGCATCGATGAGGGTGGCCTTAGTAAGCTGACCTTCCCTGTGCAGGAGGCAGTTAACCCTACCCAGAAATGTCACTTAAATAATATTTCCTTTTATAGCTGTAACATATTCCAATTTATAAGATGCTTTCACCAGACTGTGCTCATATGAACCTCAGAATAAAACTGGGTAGTTGGCCAATATTATCATCTCAGCAGATGAAGAAACTGCAGCTAGCAGGCAATGAGTGACTTGCTCAAATGCAGGTAGAGAAAAGGCTGCCATGCCAGGACAGGCCCCAAACCTCCCTGAGTTACCTCCAGGATTCTGCCCATCACTGCACATATTTTACTTCTGTAGGGACTCAAAATTGCTCATAACACAGGTTCTTTGTGACTGGAACAGATGCGTGTCTTAGAATCCCACTTGCACAAGTCAAAGCATCCCCAAATCACAAAACTGAATTGTATGGCTCATTTTAAAGCGTCCTTAAAGAAACTCTCCAAAGGGGTTTCTCCAGAACAGCACACATTGCCATGAAATCCTCTCTAATATCCCCCTACTGTGTGTCCCTGCTACTCATGACAGTTAAATTCTCTTCCTCTCTCTTCTCTCCTCTCTCCTGTACCTCTATCTTCTTTTCCTCTGTCCTTTCTTTTCCCCTCTTTCCCAGGCTCTCCCCACCTTGCTCCATACAGACCCACATCACATGTCATCCACATTCTCATTCACTCTCACTTTCTCACTGTCATGGTTTATGTCGGTGGCCCACAGGCCTCATGTATTTGCATTGTGCATTTGTGATTGGTTCATTGTGTAGTGCTTGGATTGATGGTTTCAGTGCTACACCCTCCTGGGGAAGGGTGGAGCCAGGATGTGATGTAATGGCAGCAAGAAGGTGTGTCTCTCTCTTGCCGGTTTCCACTTGCTGTTTGCAGCCGCCATGAACTGCGGCCCCACCATGCCACCCTGCCTTGGAGCCAACTGAGTATGGACTGCAATCTCCAAAAACTGTAAGAAATAAACCTTTCCTTTCCCAACTTTGGGCATCAGGTATTTTGTCTCGGCGACGAGTGAAAAGGAACTAAGACATTCACTTTTACCATTTTCAAATCATGCTGTCTCTCTGGATCTCTAGAAATGGGCTTAGCTGTGTGGGGAGTACTGGCACTCCTTGGAATTTCTGGAAAGACAGACAGAAGGCCACCATTCCAAGAAGGTGTTAGTGTAATACACTATAGCACAGAATGGTCTCTAACATCAGCAGAGCCATCTTGGCTGAAATGGAGTGTCACATTCCAGCCAGAAAGAACTCCTCTGTCATTTGCTGTGTTTATAAGACATTGGAATCACTTTAAAAAATTCCTGAACCAGACCATTCTGGGAAGATGAACAGAGAGACAAGTAGGGAAATGTAGTCAGTCTTCTGTATCCATAGGATTTTCACCCATGAATTTAATCAAATTTGGATTGAAAATATCCAAAAATTTTGCATCTTTTATACAGATTTTTATTCTCAACATAATTCCCTACTTCATCCAGGTTATGACTTAGTATAACTACTATTTACAAAGTGCTTATATTCTATTAAGTATTATAAATAACCTAGAAATAAATTAAACTATATGAATGAAATCCAGGTGTGGTGGTGCACACCTTTAATCCTAATACTCTGGCAGGCTCAGACAAGAGGATCACAGTTGGAAAGTTTGAGTTGAGCTGTGGGCAACTTGACAATTTAATAAGACCCTGTCTCAAAAATAACAAACTTTTAAAAGGAATGGTGATGTAGCTCAGTGCAAAGGCCCTGAGCCCTATATATATACTAGGGCTCAGGGCCTTTGCACTATATATATATATATATATATATATATATATATATATATATGAATGAGGGTATTCACAAATTATATGCATACACTGTGTAATAAAAGGTACTTGAGCATCTTTCAATTTTGATATTCATGGATATAATGGAATTAACCTTAAAAGATAATTGTATTTACTGAAAAGCACAAGTAGTGATATACCCAGGGGAAGACTTCCTCCTTCATGTGTAAGAATAGAATTAATCCCCAAAATATCCAAGAGCCAGAGAGCCACTGAAACTGCAAGGCAGAGACCCCACTACCCTGATCTGCCTCTGTAACCAGCCCAAGTAACAGGATTTTTATTCCTTTAATCTGTGAATGCTGCCTTGGCTCTGTGCATGCTGCCACCATATTGTGATCATCTGCTTCCCTTGAGTTCTTCATGGGAAAATTCTAAGACACCTTTGTAACCTTGACATTTAGGATGTAGCTAGATTCTAGGAAAATAATAAACAATTATATAAAAGGAAGACAGGAAAAACTCTATAAAAGGAAGACAGAAAAGATGTAGAAAAGGAAGACAGGAAAAAGAAAGAATATCTTCTCAAGTCACTGATATTTGAGCCCCAAAAGTAAAAGATGAAAAAGTGTCTGTATTCTATAAAAGAAATATATTTATGTTTCTACAAAACATCACAGTTCCTTACTCTTGAGATAAACTTCACAAAGTGATAGCAAAATTGTCATTAAATTTTTGGATCTTAATTACTATTCACTGCTAAGTGAAGTTAGACACAGACTTAATGGAATTACTTGAGTTAATAGAATAAGACTTAACTCTGGGACTCTAGGAAACCAGTATGTCTGGTGGTGGCTTTAAAGGCATGGACGTCTCATCTATAATACTGTGAGTTAACAAGAGTATCTTTTGTCAGACTCATTGTTGGTTCTTTTTTGGTCCTGCTTTGTATCAGACGGGCTGATCCCTGTCAGCTATATTTCCCAAATAGCCATTTTATCTGGCTTCTGATTAAGTTTGACCAAAGAGAGGCCTCAGCAGAACAATAGAGGAAGGAAAAACTTAGGTATTACCTTGGTTCTATCTGACTTTGGAAACATGGTGGCTGAGCTTAGTCTCTTTTGGGGTTTTACTCTTACCAGGAAGCCTATCCCTCTACAGTCTCAATTCCTAAACCCTGGTTACACCATTTCTTCCCTTGGACACTCTAGTCACTTGTGACCACTTCGTGGTGATCTGTACCTCATCTCACTCATTGGTCCTTTTAGCTTTATCACCATCTTTTGACAAGTTTTTCATATTAAGATTCCTCTGCTGACTTACCCGGAAGAGGTTTCCTGGGTGAAACCTGACCAATACAGTGGCCATTTTATGTGCATATTTCTCGGCTCTCACCACTGTGCCTTATGATGTTTGAGGGTCTTTGGGTTCAACCAGTTTCCTAAACTAAGACATAACCTGGAGGGAGGAGGAGGAGATTAGGCCTTGGTACATTAGTAAATGATCAACAATCGGTTCACTAAGGAAAAAATATTCCAATTTGTCACACTTGCTAATACCAAATTTTAAATGCTCACTGCTGACAGGGAATACTGGGGGCATAATGTCAGTGAATGTGGATTCTGAAAAGATGTCCAATGAACTTGAGCTCACTAGATATCTGAACACCAGCAACTGTATGTGCTGAGACAGCTGAATAGGGAAGTTTTTTTGGGAAAATACTAAATTGCTCTAACAAAAATGAAGAAATTTTGGAGATCGTAAAGAGTAGAAAGAGGCCCAGGGGTAAGAGGAATAAGCAAGACTCAAAAAGAAAACAAGGAAAGAAATGTCAAATGGGATTTTTAGAAGGAAGTTTTAAGAACTGTGAGCTATTGTTTCCTCCCAGGGAACTGTGAGATCAACAGTAAAAGATCTTATCTTTAACATGCTGGAAAGTAAGAATTATTTGAGAAGTGAATTGAAGAGTGGGGGTAGCTGGCAAAGACAAATCTCCCCATGAGTGGATTCCAACAGACCATAGAGGGGTGTTGTTAAAAGGAGCATCAGTGATCGTCTATTCCAAAAGTGTTATTTAACAGAGAAGGCCACCAAGTCTCAGAAATGCTAGAGCCACTACGGGAATATCGCAGTAGAACTCAATCTAAAACTGGGTTTCCTGACGTGGTCATTCAATATTGTCTGGTGCTAGAAACTAGCTGTGAGCCCAACAGACATGGTCCCTATCTTCAAAGACCACTCTATGTAGCAGAAAATAGAAGGATTAAATAGTGCGCCACATTTGTATCTGTGTTTTAACATAACAAGTGCTGTAAGGAAAACTTGAGGATGATTTTCTAGACCTTTCATGAAGACCTAGTTTAGACTGAGGAGTTCAGACAGATGATCCCAGAAAAAGGGACTTCAGTTGCTCTCCTTCAGGTCTCCTTATAGTGCCC
>PVJX010011177.1:0-54384 GCA_004027295.1 Dolichotis patagonum | reverse complement strand
TTATATATTATATATTATATATTATATATTATATATTATATATTATATATTATATATTATATATTATATATTATATATTATATATTATATATTATATATTATATATTATATATTATATATTATATATTATATATTATATATTATATATTATATATTATATATTATATATTATATATTATATATTATATATTATGTATATTTTATATATATATATATAGTATATATATATATATAGTAATATATATAATATATATACTATATTTATTTCCTCATTTTATAATGAGTAAACAAAAGCAAAGAATTTGAAGAATTTTGTTGAAGTTTTTTCAAAAGATCATGCTACCAATAAGTACCAAAAGAGAGATTTGAAATCAGACCTTGGCCTGTGGAGTTGTTGCTGCAAGGGTCTTTTACTTTGGATGAAAATCCGCTTGTCTATAAAAGAGTTTACATATTTGGCTTTGATCATATAGCTTAAAGAATCCTTGTTGAGGGTGAGGGTAGGCAAGGTGTAATAATTACATTGTTTCAGCTTGAACAGTTAACATACATTAAAGAGCACTGTGTTTAAGACTGTGTGGGTGTTGTTTTATGAACTACCCAATCATGTATGCTGAGCTGCCTTTTGCAGAGGAGAAAACCAAGGTTTATTCCTGAGTGCCTCAGTAGCCTTCATAAGCTCACGTAGATAGTCAATGATAGATACAGGTTTTGAATGTGTGTGTGTCTGAATACCATTCCCACTTGGGAGCTGCTCTACCTACCGCTGTTTATAAATCAATATTTCTACTCAGAGGAGTTGAAACCAAGTCATCTGGGACTATAAATGCAAGCATCATGGCCACTAGGGTATGTCTATACCTTAGGCCTTTGTGGAACTTGTAAATTTCAAAAGATGAGACATATAGCTTAAATAATGAAACCACAGAATATGTGAGACTGAACATTTTGACGATGAAGGAGTAGAAAGGATATTAAGCAGAAAAATCACAGAGGGGAGGGATCATTACATCTGAATTTTAAGGGTCCTTCAAATAAAGATGGCAAGTGTCCTTTCTTATCTCATTCAATGGTAACCAAACCTGATAGAATTATCACTATCACACGGGTGAGTGTGAAACAAAATGTCTTGAAATCCTGACTTCTAGAAGGGGCAAAGGGCACTATGAAACATGAGTAAAACAGTAGTTAATGGTTCTCCCAGAGCATCCTTCAACTAAGTGTCTATTTCAACCATTGCACAAGGTTGTGTTGGTTCTTCTTAAGCAGAAATACCTATAGTTGGGACAGAAACTTCACACTATAAAGAACCATGAAGCTGCAGAAGTAGTGGATACATATGAACTTAACCTCTTTTCTCAGGCAAAGCAGTGTGGGGCAGAGCTTCACAACCAAGGTTTCAAGGTCAAGAAATTCAACCCCAATTTTGAGCAAATTATTTAACTTCTCTAATCCCCAAATTTTCTCTTTTGTACATCAAAAAGAGTAATTTCACTTATCTTGGACTTGTAGAGATTAAAGGAATTAATGAATATAAGTGTTTAGTAAAGTGTCTGATGAATAGTATGAGCTCAATAAATAGATCCTATCATTATTAGAAGCCAGATTAGAATGAAAAATCAAGAATCATATTTCAGAAGCCTGATAATGTTCAGAGACATTTGTATTTTCCTTCTCTGTCACTGATTATCTGCTAGACTTTATGACTCACTCAAAGCTTCTGGTTAACCTGAAGTTAACTTAATCTTAACAGGGATAATGATAGTCTCTCCTTTATAGGGTAATTGTAAGGATTTAGTGAATTACAGAACACAGGTACTTTGGACCTTGAACAGCACACAAATTGTGCTGTTGTCTGTTTTTTAAGTCACACATGAAGTTATAAAATGGTATTTCTGGAAAAGAAGGTTCTCAGCAAGCAATGCATCTATTACCTACCCCATACGAAATCAGAATTCTATAAATGATCCATGCTGTTCTGGAGTAATTCCCACTCACTTAGGAGCCCCTTAGTTAGCTAAGTACAGATATCTTGCAACGTATGTAAAAAGCTAATTACAATGAAAAATAAACTTTAATAGTACTTCAGTAGTGTCATTAAAATGAGACAAAAAGAAAGAAAAATTAGATCAATAAAATTTTTGCTCTCTAGCTTAGTCTTCATTGTCCTTCAAAGTTTATGATCGGGCAAAGCATGAGTACTCAAGGTCAATGGAAGTCACTTGTAGATACAAGACAAGGTTGTAATAAGCAGTGTTCATCAAAATGATGATCATAAAATCTGGTGAAATTCATATGGCTGAGTGGCTGTCCTAGTCACTTTCTCATTGCTAGGACAAAATACCTGACACCCACTTAATGGAAGAGAGATTTCTTTTGGCTCATGGCTCATGGTCTCAGACCACAATCAGCTGGCTCCAAGACAGAAACAGGATGGCAGTGGGTTGCATAGAGAAGGAAAAGTGCTCAACTCACGGCAGCCAGTAAGCAGAGAGGGAGAAGATCTGGGGATAAGAATGTTCCTCTCCAAGTTATGTTCTCAGTGGCCCCACCTCCCAGCAGCAAGTCAGCTTTAGTGACCCTGTGACCCAGTCACCTTCTAAACATATAGGATATTTGAGGACAAATTAAATCTAAACCAAAAGAAAGATATACTACCTCAAGCATGCATTAAATCATATTTTAAAAAATCTAAACCAAACATGCCCCTGACAAAGCATTAGGCTGTGATAGGATCCATGAATTTAATTGCTTATTTTTTATTTCTGATAAATATCACAGATAATTCTTACATTCAGTCAAAGTTAAAAATGGAAAATAAAATGCTAACAAGGCAGATTTTAGGATGGAGACAGAAAAACAAAGGATAACTTTTTACATTGAGGGATGGTTCTATTGTCATAAAACTAATGTTCAACATTAGTGGCTCATTTAGCTGCTGCCTATATCTAGTAGAAAAGCAAATTAACTCAAATGCAAATAGTTTATTTATATGTACATATTCTCATACATTTATTTGAATCCCTAGTGATGCCTTAAAAGCTAATTATAGTGAAAAATAAGCCATATGTGTAAATATACATGCAATTCTCCCAGTTAATTGCCTGGAATTTCCATTTTGTCCACATGCTCAAGTGAAAAAACTAAGAACCCCCCCTACACACACATATTACAGACAATTTCTACTGTCCTTGAAAATATGTTCAACTATACTAACATTTCATAATCTCTTAAAAATTAAATTTATGAGGTAAAACCTAGTAAATTAATATTAGATCAGCATAGGTTTTTTTTCTGATCACTCACTATTCTTAGAGTTTGTTAAAAAAGGGAGCTACTAGGCCATGTAGAATTTGGTTCAGTAAAGACAATATCTCTCAGTTCCCATTAAATGATCATTGAATGATCGTCTTTGAGATCGCAACTACAATGGCACCAGATCACAAAATAATATGTTTTAAGTATGTGTGCTGCCAAAGAAAGCACCACAGAATAATTTTTAATTGGCCTCAACGATCTATGTCTTTCTGGTCCACAGAGATATCTACTCTAAGGAAAGAGTAACTTTGTGATACAGAACTCAAAAGGATACCTGGAATGTCAGACTGTAATAGTTTTCTACAGGAACATATGTATATATATGTGTGTGCGTATGTGTATATATATATATATATATATATATATATATATATATATACTACAAAAGGGAATTTATTAGGTAGGCCTATAGGATCTGAGGCAGGAGAGTTTACAATAGCTGTCTACACACTCAAGAACTGAAGGATCCAGTTGCTTCTCAGGCCACAAAGATAGAAGAGGGATCAGGAGGCAACACCAGTCGGGAATTGAAGCCTTGGAAGCTCCCTGCAGCTAAAGTGAGTCTGTATAAAAAGGCTAAGGAAGTTGGAGCCTACAGGCAGTAGTACTAGCAGAAAATGCATCTGGTAAAGCAGAATGGAGCTTTTTAAATGCAAGTGAACTTTTTGTTCTTGCACTCCAGCAGGATTCATTTTGGATGGTGTCACCTACAACAAGTGTGTCTTTCCCTTCAGTTGACTGACCCACATATCAGTAATCTCTCCACATTTACACAGACACACCCTGAAATGTGCTTTAATAAGCATCTATGAACCTCTTAATTCAGTCAAATTGAAAATCACCATCATACAGGCTAGCCACAGACCATCCTGAAATTTTTAATGTTCTGCATAATGGAGAGAGGAGCAAAATAAGCCATGGTGAATCTAGATGGTCTTTCTCACTTTGCCCTTCAGTTCCTGTGTTATTTTTAAGTTTACTTGTTTACATAGATAAAACAAGAAAGAAGAATACAAAATCAATTCTCATTTCATCTTCATTGCCAACATCTTCCACAACTCATCAAAGCAAACTGGGGGAAATAAATCCATAGAGTTAGATACTATTTAGAGAGGCTGTTTCCTCTCTGATTTGTTCCATGTTACATCCAGGACAAGTGTGTAAGGGGAGAGTGATTAAGGGTAGGTTTTTTTTATATTATTAAAACTAGGAAAATATTTAAAAGACTGACATTTTAAAAGTAGTCATGACCATGACACCCCATTGTTCTTAAGCCAAAGTAATCACAGTTCAAAGACAACATTGTCTTATTTTGCTTCTGAATCATCTTCCTCCTTGATCTCATCCTATTTTTCCAGCCTTTTGTTCCATATAAACACTCAGTTTCTCATTCACTCTTACGTTGTTTTCAGTCTCAAATTTGGTGCTGTCTCTTACATTAGTTCCCCTAAATACTCTTCTTGTTAAGGAAGGACGCTACTCTTTTAAAATTGCATGTACATTTGCATGTTATTATTGAGAATAAACTCAAATTTTTTTCTGAATAACAACTGACATACCATCAAAAGATAAGAGAAATCCTTCCTAAAATGATAGAAAACAAGACTGCCTATGTGTTCAAAGCACTTGAAGTACTCAATGGCTATATAGATATTTGTTTTAAACTACAGAGTATTCATAATTTAAAAAAACATTTTGCAGCCTGAATTTAACCAAAGTAAAAGAAATGATTGAAATTTTATTGCAAAAAAAAATCAATATGAATTGTTGACTACTTAAAGAAAGAGGTATTACAAATAGGATGGTTGAGTTCTTTTTTAATTATGTGATAGAAAAAAGTAATCTTGAAACAAGAATTCAAAGCTCTCATCATGAAACCACATATACCACAAAAGTACATTTAGAAAATTTGAGAAGAGCTATTTGCATTGTTTTGTTAAACATCCTTGAACATTTTATGTTTTGTTTTCTTTTGTTTTGTTTTGTTTTGTTTTATTATATAGGGCCCATAATCACTGAAAATATATTGTGAGTATCAGAAAGAAGGCCAGAGGAGCTCAAAATTGATACTTAATACCCACATTTACTCTTTTTTCTCTAGTGTTAGGCAACTGCCAGGCAGCTCTTATTTCTGACAATAAGGACTCAGGAAGGCCACTCTTGTTCAGTGGAAAGAGGAAAAAATAATCTATCAAATTAAGTAATTATCCTCATTTGGTTGAATGCTCTGCTATTTAGAAGATATTTTAATGCATAACCTTCCTAAATATTGTCCTACCCTTAGCTGCTTTTGATTAATTTTTTCCCTCTCTCTGACTATAAAGAGAAATTAGTACGGTAATCTGGAAATCAGTAAAAATAATACAGTAACAGACCAAGCAAGCCAAAAACACTTTTCTTCTTAGCTCTTCTATACAGAGAAGATTCTGAATTTTCTCCTATCTTTTGTATTACAATATCGATAAGGATAAGTCCACTGTCATTATAAGCAAAAGCTTTTTGAGGCTTTGTTAGTTGGTAAATTGCAAATGGTATAAATTTCTGGGTTTTTATGAAGCTAACATGCTAGAAATTACCTAAACTAGATGTTGCAACCTCAGATCCATACAAGATGCAGAAAGTTTAAAACTAACCAGTGTTGCCATTTTAAAGGCAGAAGGGAGTGGTGGAAGTTGTGGTAAGCTGGTGAGCAAATGCTACTTTCAGTTGTGAATATGGTGGCTTCTAATCAGTAGAGTTAGCTCTTTCCGTGAGGGCATGAGGACCTGGTATTATTGTATCTTCTGATACTTTTCAGAGAAACCATAAATGTAGATTCTTATATTAAATTAGATTGCAGTTATTTTACATTTTTGAAAAACCTCAAAGCAAATCGGTATCTGATGGGACCACACTGCAGGGAGTTAGAGATCTGTGGTCTAACATTAGATATTTAATGATATGTAGTCTTACATAAGGTATTTAGTGAAAGTATCTCCATATTTCTTCCATTTTTATCAAAATCATAGAATAGATAAATAATTGCATTATTTAAAATAGCCCCACAGGTTGAAATAAAGAAAATAAAGGATCCCAGAAGGTAGTTGTCATGAATGTATTTTCTAAAATATGATGAAGACAGCATTTGTTGTTTGGGAGTCTGCTCAACTCACCAGGAATCTCTGGAGACCGTAACCTTACATTCCCTGGGCTCCTCTTGACCCTGGTGGCAACATGATGTTTGAGTGACAGTTGAAAATATATGTGAAATAGAAGACAAGCGTGTCATGAGCACTGATCCAGACTCAAAGGAGAGCACCCAGTCCTGGGAACTGACAGCATAGAAGCCCAAACCCTGGGCTAATGAGTACTTTGATGAAGAGAACCAGGTGGGTTGGAAGATGGACTACCAATCTTTGGCACTTCTCTAGGCATGTGTTCAAAACTGCCACATGTGCTAATTGCTAATCATATGACAAATAGCCTCCTCTGGAACCTGCAGGTGATTTGAAATTGCAGAGTAAAGAAATGTCATGGAAGAATGTAGCACTGCCTTTCAGATAGAGACCAACGAAAGCTAAACTGGAAAAACACACTTTAGGAACAAACTACAAAGACCTGCATATAACAAAGACTAAATTAATAAAAGGAAATAACACAACCAATCAGGTGGAAAAAAATAAATTCAACACTAAGGAAATTGGTATTTTAAAAAGAAGTGAAAGGAACAAAAGAATAGCCCCCAACAAGAAGTTAAACTCAGGAATCTGCTGGAATATACAAAATTTATTTGAAAAACTATTGAGGTTTATAAAGGAAGCTAGTGTGGAGGGCCCCAATCTGTCCTCAGGAAAACCTCCTACTGGAAATGGAAAAGGATTTGTTTGGCTTCTGTCTTAATGGAGAAAAGATTGGTCCCTGAATATGTAAAGTTCACAGTTAACATAGCCTGCCAGTTTTAAATTGCAAGTTTTCACTGCCATTTATTGAACAGCAGGCCACCGTGAAGATCCAGATCATAGTCTTATAAATTGTGGCCAGTATAAAATTGCCCAGATGGCTAAACCTTTATGCAGGTGTTTGAAGAATGTGCGTGAGACCATTGCATTTTAAATGAACATTGCATTTAAAACAGTGGTCAAAGGAGAGGTCACTGCCTGGTCAGCTGCAGTCCTTCACAATGGTGCCTGCAGAGCCTGAAATTTTAGCTTTGTTGAATGTCTCTAATAATCAGGAATCAAAGGTAATGTGAAAATCTAGGTGTCACTTCTTTTGACTGACACAATTTTAACCCCTATCATGGGGCCTGACATGTAACAACCACAAGAAAAAAAGTACTTGTGTATTGAATGAATACATAAATTAATTAATTAATGAATTAAACCTAATAGTGGATTTGACTTAAGAATGGTAACTATTACATTATGTGCACTTACCATGTTCCCAGCCCTTGAGATACTTTTACTATAATTCTGTGAAACAGAAACATAGTATTTTCTTTGTACGGAGAAAACTGAGGCTCAGAAAACATGAGCAACTGAATTAAAGTCACATGATTAGTAAGTGATGGAAGTGAGGTTTGAATCTCTGGCTAGTTAACTCTAAAATTATACTCTGTTAAATCATTTTGTTTCGCTTCATTCAAATAATAACAGGGAGAGTGACTTAAGCTATTTAAAGAAACAGAAGATTTAAATCCAGCTTCTCTGCTCTCACCATTCTGCACTTTCCGTTATACCCTATCTGCACATCAGCTTTGTTTATCCCATTGACGGCCTTGACAAACAATGCATTTTGCTTATGTTTTACCCAGCAGCCACCAGCACACTCTGGCTGGCTGTGTAATAAATGTTGATGTCAGAGCTACCCTAGGAGACAGAAGTCATTTCATTTTCCTTCAAGACACAAGTCACCATCTGGAAGACCAGATATGCCAATCTTAATTTGAGACCACATTTTCAAATCTAACTCCAGTGTGAGGGAAATGCTTATCAGTATTCAAACTGAAAACTTGGGTCACTGTGCCTAGCAAACATTCATTTTGTTAGTCCTGTCTCCCACAAGTAAAAGTGAATGGATCCTGCAAACAACTAGATACAATTTCTGTGTTAGTGCAGGCTTTTGTTTGACAGGAATAGAAGCCCACTTGGGCAAGAATAAAACTCAAGGAGGAAACTTATTATAGGAAAATACAGCGTCTCCTAGAACCTAGGGCAGGATGCATCTGAGACTCAGAAATAGATGGAACATAGTATCATTGTCAATGCTGCACTTCAACCCACATGTTAAACATAGCCATCCACAACTTCTATGATCAGATTCTGTCATTCAAGACACCTGTCAGATGGATATGGGACTATCCAACTGCTGTGGGTTCAGTCTGAGTCCACTGCCCAGTCATGAGTGATCCACTGAGGCTAGGGTGTGGGGAGAGAGTCATATTTTCTGAACATATATCCCTGCACAGTAACCATATGGATAAAGTAAAGCTAACGACAGTTGTTTCTGTAAAGAAGTGGAGGCTAAGAAAAAAGGAGTTCTAAGGAAATTAGTCACTCTGTCTGCCTTTTACTACCACCTGTGTGCACTGATAGAAAGAAAAATATCCCTACTGCATACAGTCAAGAGCAGGGGTACAATTTGAGGTAGATTTTACTGATTACAAAGATTTTAGCAGATCCATATTTATAACAATACACTGACTGTTGGAGTTGCCTTCATGAATAAACTCTTCAAAACACCTTTAACCATTTCATATCCTGTCACCCCACCCTATGTATTTCTAAACTTGCCACATTATGCTTGAATCACACTAAGTATTTGCCTGATGATTTGGTATTGATGAAAGCTAACTTATAGTTAAGTTACTTATTATGGTTTCTTGTGAGATAAATGGCCCCATCCCCACTAGGAGCTCCAGTTTAGCCTTTTCATATTATCTCAGTGATCTCAGGCACTCTGTCTCTATACATTCTTTATGGATCACATTACTTTCAACACTCCTTATCTCCCTGCCTGCAAAATCATCCTTTGGTGTAAAGGTAAAAGAAAACCATTCTCCCAAACACATTTCTCTCATAGTGATAGAATCAACTCCCCAAAGGGTAATCACATTTTAGAATAATTGTATTTGGGTATTAATTTATCTGGTGTTGATCTTATCACAACAAAATTTTTGTATAAAAAGATTCTCTTTGGACATGATCTTACCAGATTTCTTTTTCTGTTTTTCTACCCAAACTCTAATCCTCCCAAACAAATGGCCTTCTTGCCTCCTGTTTGTCACTCTGCTGGCTGAACAGCTCTTGTCATCGAAGGTAAGAGCTTGCTTTTGTTCCAGACAATACTAATTTCTATTGTGCATCATACTCCAGAATGGCATTATATGACATTATGTATCATGAATTTTTATTACCTTGCAACTCATTGCTATACCTATTTTGATGTAAATACATTTGATTAAGATCATAAATATTTAACTGTAATTTGTTGTCAATTCAAAAAGTATGTATTGGCATCTTCACTATGTACAAGTCACTGAGCAAAATAAACAGAAATGAATAAGATGTTATCCTTAACCTTAAGGAAGTTATGTCCCATATGTTCTATATATAAATAAGTGCATTCACCTTGAGTGTCTCGAAAAATTCAGTATCAGGTGAATATAAACATGATTTTCAAGGACCACTATGAATCATTTCCTTTGTTCAAGTCAACTCACTCTTACAGTTATAAAATCTGTTTTTATTATACTGGGTATTCTTAACGAATGGATATTTTGAATGTTTTCTATATATTAGACTCTGTGCCCAGTACTGTGCATGCATAAGTGGTTCCAATTTGTAGCCATGTTTAAAATCATTACTCTAGCCTATTTTTCTTTGCATTTGAATATATAAATGCTCTTGATTGATGGACAGTCAAGGAAGAAGCTTCTGCTTTTATCTCCATCCCAATCCAGTATAAGTGAGGATCTTTGGAGAAACAGACCAACTATGTATACGTACGTGTTTAGGTCCTACCAACATGTGGCACTTAGGGTAGGGGGCCAATTTGTGTAATTTAGAGATTGCCCAGGGGATTGGTGAAGCACAGTTCTCATTGTTTCTGGGTAGGTCATGGAGCTGAGTTCGGGTGTTTTGTATGGTCCCTGAACCTTTTCCTTCCTGACACTCTTCCCCTGTTCTTCTCCACCACCAAGAACTAAGCATTTTTGTTGCTCCATGCCTTTCAGCAAGATGGTTTTGCTTTGGAGTTTGCCAATCAAAGACTGAACACCCTTGGAACTGCAACCCAAATTAAATCTCTCCTCCTTTAAATTGTAAGTGTTGGGTGTCCCAGTGAAGGGAAAACTGACTAATACATAAGGACTAGCCAGCGAATGTTTGAGAAACTCTATTTTAATTAAACTATGTTTTTCTTTGATCTTAACTTTGTTCTAAACTTTATCTTTTGTATATCTTGGGGACCTCTCAGTAGTCTTTGGCATATCAACCCCTCTCCAGGTGTCCTTAAAATTAATCAAGATGTAGGTCTGTAAGGCCAAAGTTCTCATCCTCTATCAATTATTTCACATTTCTGAGTGGAAACAGGATATTTCAGTGCAGAGTTTAAGGCCTCAACATTTAATCCTTGCAATATAATATCTTGGGATTGTATTTTAGCTCTATAATTTATAAATGATATGACCTTGGACCAGACAGTTAACATCTTTGAACTTCAAATTTCTTATCTTCCCAATAGAAATAATACCTTTCTGAGTTTTCTCCACTGGGAAATAAGGTTTAAATGAGATAATGCAAGTTTCTATGGTACTATAAGGAACAGGAAAATGACTCTCCTCCACATCATTTCTCGTAAATTGGAAACTCTTGCCATTAAAAAAAAAAAACTAGTAACTATATAACAACCATGTTGTTTCCTTAGAATAAATCCTGAAGTCCTTACTAAATCAAGTTTCTAGTAGATAATAGGGTTGTAATAAGTGGATTAGGAAATAAAATTGAAAACCTGAAACCTGAATTCAAATCCTGACTTTTCAGCTTATTAGCTTTGTGGGGAGTTAAGATTCCTGGGCCTGTTTCATCTTGTTAATATGGATATAGTGTCTGTTCCTAACTCAGTTGAAGACTGAATAAATTAAGGTATGTGAAACAGTGTAGATGGTGGCATATTGTAAGCAATGTTAAATATTTGCTATGATTGTACTTCCTCATAATACTATTATTAAGTCTGTCTACAAACTATTACAGTTTACAGCCTGTGAGCCACATCGAGCTCTCTTCCTCTTTTATGAAGTCCTATGAAAGCACAGTTGCCCATACATTTACTTAACATCTGTGGCCACTTTTATGCTGCCAGGGCAGGCTGAGTAGCTCTGACAGTTCACACGACCCCTAAAGCCTCACACATTTAGTTTTGGCCCTTCAAACAAAAAATTTGCTCACCTTTACTATAAGTAAGACAGTGTGCTGTACTGAGTTCTCAAAACATGAGGAATGTTTTCTGACAATAATAATAGGTAGGCACTATTGTTATCACTACTTTTCATAAGAGGAGGTAAAAACTCAAAAGTTTTTCTGTAAAATGCCCTAAGTCAGACAAATAACAACAAATAAAGCTGAAACCTGAACGTATTTGGTCTGATTTCAAATCCACATTCCTGATCACCTGTATCATTTCTATTGGGCAGATGAAGTAAAATAGTTCTTTGATGATATGTGGTTACTGGGTGGGCAATTGTTGTTTACTTCACCTATAATCTCTGTTAGGTATCTGGCAAAAAGAGCACATATTTGGAAAGCTCCCCTTCAAGAATCAATTCCTTCTCACCTGCACTGAGAACTCATGTAAGATGTTATGCACATAATCTAACCTGACATTCCTGGGTGAGACTGGCCTGGCCATCAATATGTTTTATTACTACCATCTTTATGACAACCATCTCCTGAAGGGAACCGTTTGCCTTCACCCACAGAGTTGTCTCCAGAAGGCCAGCTGTGTAACAGATGAGTTCACTTTGCAGACTGTGGTTTTCTTCTCTGTTGGCCTCTTGGATGTCTTCTCTGTACCTAGTTGGTATAGAGCCTGTTGAAATGTGTATATCCAAAACCTTATCTGCCAAAGTTTATTTTGTTTGGGATGATTTTATTTTCTTTTGATTCATTTCTGAAATACATGGACAAGAATTAAGTCCTAGAAAAAAGTTCCCATGAGTTCAATTTGCAAGATTCTTTAGAAGAAAGATCACTCCCTTATGTATATGTTGATTTGATATGGAAATACATACACTTGCCCTACATCTAGATTGCTAGTATGCTCAGAATTGTCTTTGTAAAGTCAGAAATTAAATCTATACACTCTGAGCATTTATTTTCCCTTTTTGGCATCTATGTAGAGACATTTTCTTAAGAAGGAAACCCTAAAGTACTAGAGGAATGTGATGGAATGAATTGCAAATCTAAACTCTCAAAAAGCTGTCTTCCTTGTTGGCTGAAAGCAAACCTAAACATGCTGAGGCTATAAATCTAGACACTGTACTTCCAGTGATATTTAAGTTTCTTATAGGTCTGACATTCTCCACACTAGACTCAAAATGATAGTCTTCAGTTCAGTTTTCAAAAGGAGGCTTTTCTAGAAACTAAGAAATTGTGGCACTGTTTGTTAATATTGAGAGTTCTCCAGTTATGTGAAAGCATCTTTTTGGTCCTTTTGATTAAACACATATATAAAGCCTATAACATTTTTATTTATGCCTTTTAAATATTACATAGGGCTATCCAGGCACCTTTTGTGCAAAGAATTTTGCTAATGTACAGCAGAATTAATTTCAATAGAGAATCTCATGTCAGTTTACTTTTTGTTCAACTTTCAACAAACATTTACTGAGAACTCTGTCAGGTACCATGATGGCTGCTGAGGTAATAAAACCAAAGGGATATATTAGGTTGATCTGTTGCCTCAGATTTTGTTCTCATTTAGTAACTCTTCTTTCTTCTTTTACTCAGGAAATCACTTGAAAAACGTTTCTCTGCTCTAGTCAAGGATACTCATATGGGGTCATCAGGAGCACATATAATTTCTAATAATGACGACAAACAAACAAAACAGTCTTCTATTTTTTTTTAATTCAAGAAGCCCATGGTTGTTTTCTGAGACCTTGGCCTTGAAAGGTTATTTATAATATGCACTCCATTCAGCTCTGAACTTTCATAGAAAACACACTATAGACATTAAAATTTTTAAACTCCTTGGTAACATATCCTCGTTTTACAAAAGGAACTCATGTTACTTTATGAATGTCAGACATTGATCTCATAATAAGCATATTCCATAAAGTTTTAAAAAACATTCAGTATTCAGTGTAATATTATTTTTAGAAAGAAAAGTAAAATTATTAACACAAAAACATACAGTAAATAACCTAGCTGGTGTAAACATGCAGAAAAATAGTGATTCTTAAAGGAGTTGGTGGAATGTGGCATTAGAATCACTACGTTTAAATTTTACATTTATAAAAAGGTAGTATGAAGTTAAAGAGAAAATATCATTATACTCATTAAACTATTTGCTTTCAACGAAAAACTTATACTAATGAAATGCCAAAACACATTAGCAATTTTATTAACCTCATCACATAGAGGCTTTGTTCTGAAGCCACTGACATAAGCCTCTCATTTTTAAAATATCTTCATTTTAAATCAGGTCTGTTTTAGACCTGTACTTCTGGACTTTTCCCTCTAATGTGACATATATAAGACTTATCTCTTGTACTTCCCTTTTGCTGTATTTAACTCATTATTATACCACCTGTGGACTTCTTTTTGGATCTTACCATGGTATCCTGTTTATCTGCTGTCCCTAACAAATCCCCAGCATCTACAGATTTAGATAATTTACCAACTGCATCTTCATTGTGCTAAATTGCTTTGGACCCCTTTGGGTTTAAAAACTCTGAAAGCTCTACTGGACCAAACCATTTTTAATAAGACATTCCTCTTTTAAGGCGTTCGTGACGATTGGCCTTCTTTTGGATATAAGCCTTAGGAACAAAGGGGGCCTTTTGAATGTTTTTTTAAAATACTAACAATTAGCCAACAATTCTCCTGGAGTAGAAGACAAATCTCTATGTATTTATCCATCAGTGCCTAGTTTTACTTCAAAACTCCATTTTATACGCAAAGGTGGTAATATTTTGCATTGTGAAGTGATACTTAGCTGGAAAACTAGCCTAAGAGAGTCACTGTGCATGGGTAGTTTGAAAAAGGATTTTCTAATGTGAAAATTAACAAACTATGATGCAAATCCTTTTGTTTGTACTTTTCTTGTGAACTTTGTTTATATAAAGTAAGAAAAGTACCTCTGACTATGGGGTAAAACAGCACAATAATCTTTCAATTAAAATCAAGCATGGAATTTGCCAAATAGTACATGGTGTACCTTTATAAGGGTGATTTAGTGTTTTCGAAGGTTATACTTATAAGTTGATAATCTGGAAAACATACCTGGACAGTCTCTATTCTTCATTGGTGGACTTTGTATATATTTGTGTGAGACTGAATTGCTTTGCGTAGATTGATAAATGACCCCATTTAAAGTTAAACATAGTAAGTACTTGATAGGACTTTCTAAGCCCATGTTTTTATTTTTGTACCAGAAGAAATACTGGCCACACATAAACACTTTTATTTTCCTGGCTTCTTTATGACTAAAATATTTTATTCCTGTATTATATCATCTTTAGTAACCATTATTTTTTTTCTATCTGCTATGGATAAGGCTACTTTGAATATCTTGTGTTTATACCTTTGTATGCATTTGTAAGGATATGAGTGGAAGAGACTTTTAGAATCAGTATCACTGAGTCAAAGGGCGCTGAATGAAGCATTTGTAAATACTGACAAATTATGTTTTTGTTATATATATATATATATATATATATATATATATATATATGTATATATATGGAAAATTCACTGAAGCAAAAGAATGGGGACTAGGGAATGGGATTATTTCCTGAGATAGCAGAGAGGCCCCGAATGGGTTGCCCTGTTATTTTATATTTTAATGAAATGTATTTTAAAATAAAAAGTGTAAGCAAGCCTTTCTATATCTCACAACAAAAAGATTTTTCAAGTATATTTTCTGGGAGGTTAACTTGTAAGCATAACCTTTGAAAATATAGAATTGTCCTTATAAAGGATGGTTGTGTGCTAGTTGCAAAACACACAGTTTTTTTTCAAATAAAAATTTACATGAAAGCATAAATATTATACATATTAGTGGAGTAGTAATATTTGATGCATATATACATTGCATAATGTTTAAATCAGGTTAAATATATCTATATTCTCAAGAATTTATCATTTTTTAATATTAAAGTTTTTCAAAATCCTTTCTTCTGCCTTTTAAAAATGAAGTGTGTATTATTGTTATCAGTCATAACCCAGGTGTGCAGTGGAACACCAGAACTTCTTACTCCTAACTGTAACTGAGTACCCATTGATTAACCTCTCACTCTTCCTCTCTAACCTTAATCTCCCTGGAATCTAGGAACCACTATTCTGTTTTCCACATTATGAGTTCAACTTTTTAAAATCTCAATACAAATGTAATCATGTAATTCTGGTCTTTCTAGACCTTGCTTATTTTGTTTAGTGTATCAGTAGTGCTGACTAGAGAAATGGGCTAAACATAAGATACATATTCATATATATGCATAGCTGTGTTAGGATTTGTGTCTAGATGTTCCTCCAAACACTCATGCAGTCATAGGGCTTTTTTGGAATTGAGTGAATCTGGAGTGTGATTGGTTGATGGTGCAATGCTGGGAACAAGAGTGCTGGGATTAAGGGTGGGTGATTGCTAAATCAGTCCACTGATTGCAATGGCTCAATCCTGGTAACCTGGATACAATACAATGGACAGAAAGAGGCTTGTCTCTTCTCTTCCCTCACTTGCTTTTGCTGTCTTCTGCCACCACGAACTGTTTATTCTCCATAATATCCCTCTGCCAAGCCACCCTGCCTTGGATCCAGCCAATTGTGTACTGAAACCCCTATAAACTGTGAGCTAAATTAGCATTTCCTACTTTAATTTTGGATATCAGGTACTTCGCACCAGCAACAAAATAAAAGTTACTAGAACAACATGCATATGGATTTACAAAATAGGCTTATAAGAACTGTCTGTAGAGTCAGTTCTGGATGAGTACAAATCAGCCACAGATCTGGAGCTCACTGTTGAGTGTGAGTGGATCAAGAAGCTGATATGTGTGAGCAGTAAAGCTAGCAGGCAGCAGATGCCAGCAGGCAGGAGATGGTTGTCCAGTGTAGTGGCAAAGACTTAACACCCCTGTGAAGAGAGAGAAGTGAGAATTTCTTCCCTCCATTTTTATTCCAATCCAGGCACAAGCATATTGATTGGTTCCACTCACATCCAAGGTGGGTCTTCTCTCTTCAGTGAGTCATTCATTCAAACATACCCAACACTACGCCAAGCCTGTAAGCTGGGCATTTCCTACTCAAGTTGACACAATAGTTAACTATCATGTGTAGTGAACTCCAGTTCCATCCATACAAATGACAGAATTTCACTCTTTTTAAGACCATATAGTATTCCATTGTGTATATGTACTGCATTTTAGAATTCCATTAATCAATTGGTGGACATTTAGATTATTCCCATTTTCTGGCTATTGTGAATAGTGATGCACTGAACATGGAAGTGTAGATATCTCTCTGTTATACTCATTTTCTTCCTTTGGATATATACACAGTATGGATATCATGTATGCTTTCTTTTGAAGAATCTCTTTCTATTTCTACTGACCATTTTTAATTGCTTTATTTTGGTGGAGTATTTTTGGCTATTAAGTTTTTGAAGTACCTTACATATTCTAAACAGTAATCATTTGTCATATGTATACCAGTAATTTAAAAATATTTTATTCCATTCTGTAGGTGCTATCTCTTCTTATTCTCTTCCATCTATTGATTTTCCCTTTGCTGTATACAAACTTCTTAATTTGATATCCCATTTGTCTGTTTTTGCTTTTGTTTACTGTACTTTTGTGGTTTTGTCCAAAAAAATTCTTGCCCCTTACAGTGTCTCAAAGCATTTTTTTCTAATAGTTTTAAGTTTTAGCCCTTTTATTTATGTTTTTAATCCATTTTGAATTTATTTTTGTTATTTAATTCATTTTAAGTTGGTTAATATAACTGGTAAGATGGGGGCCGATGTTCTGCATAGTGCAATTCAGTTTTTTTTCCCCCAACATCATTTATTGAGAAGACTATGCTTTTTCCAGTGCATATTCTTTCACCTTGTCTCAAATAGGGTGACTATACATGTTTGACTCTCTCCTAGGCTCTCTATTCTATTTCATTGGTCTCTGTATCTGCACTTACATGCTGTTTTGGTTATTACTGCTTTGTAATATATTTTGAAGTCAGGCAGCAAAATACCTCCTTGTTTGTTCTCTTTGCCCAGAAGTTCTGTGAAAAATTTCATTGGTATTTTAATACAGTTTTCATTGAATCTGTAGATTGTTTTGGAACATATAGAAATTTTAGCAATACTGATTTTTCAATCCATGAACACAACATGTCTTGTCAAATGTCTTGCATTGTCTTTAATTTCTTTCATCAATTCTTTATCATTTTTACTCTAGATTTCTCACACTTCTTTTGTTAATATTATTACTAGATATGAAGTGCTTTAATGACTATTGTTGATGGGGTTGTTTTCTTGGTTGCTATTTCTATTGGCCTAGCAATCTACTGACTTTGATATATAAATTTTGTGTAATACAATTTAGCTGAATTCGTTTGTTCTATTAATTTTTGGTGGAGTCTTTGGATTTCTTATATGTAAAATGTTGTCATCTGTGAACAGTGACAATCTGACCTGTGATTTCCAGTTTAGGTGCCTGTTACTTCTTTCTCTTGCCTAATTCCTCTGGGTAGGACTTTTAGAACTATTTTAATACAAGTGATGAAAGTGGGTGTCCTTGTATTGTTCCAGACCTGATAGACAGTGCTTCCATTTTTACTGATTCAGTACAATTTTACATGTTAGCTTATTACAGACAGCTTTTATTGTGTTATGTTTCTTCTATTCCTAACTTATTCAATATTTTTACCATGTAGAGATTGTTTTGCATTGAATCTACAAAAAGGATCTTTTGAGATCATATGGTTTTTATCCTTCATTTTATTGATGTGATATATCATACTTGCTGATTTGAATTTATTAATTTTGATGGTGTACCATGCTTTCATTTCTTTAGATATCATTTGAACATTGTGAATAATTTTTTAGTATGTTTTAAAATTTAGCTTGGTAGTATTTTGTTCATGACAATGTTCATCAACAGTGTTGACCTGTAGCTTTCTTTTTGTTGTTGTTGTATCCTTACCTGCTTTTGGTGTTGGGGTAATGCTATCTTCATAGAATATGTTTGATAGAATTCTGCCCTCTTTTATTTTTTTGGAATGCTTAAGGAGGACTGGGTTAATAGGTCTTTAAATGTTAGAACAATAGTGAAAGTACCTGGGCCAAATTATATTTTTCAATTTCTGCTAACATTCCTTTCAGTTGCATTTAAATATGACTGTTTCTACATGTCTTCACAAACTTTAAATATTAGCCTTCTTTATTGTTTTGCATACCTGGAGAAAATTATTTCTCAATTTGCTTTACATTTTCTTGTTATAAATAAAGATATTGTTTTTGTTCATTTTTTAAAAATTTATAATGACATCCCTATTGCGCTTGGGATCTTACAAAGTTGGAGCCCTATTGTTTTCTTCATTTTCAAATTATATTCTTAAAGTTACAATGTACATTGAGAAAAGCATTCAAGTCATGAGTGAACAGTTCAGTGATTTTTCATTAATTGGACTCATGGTGATATAACCCACATCAAGAGCCTCAGTATTACCACCAATACAGAAGCATCCCTGAGACCCCTCCCCATTACTAACTGTTCCAAACTGAGAAGATTAAACTAGACTGTGAACTTGATTGGCTTGGAAATCACTCAAGGAGTAGTAAAGTACACTTCTGAGGGTGTCTGGGTGGGAATTGGGAGCCAAATAAAGCTCTGTTCCTTTAAATTGTTGGTATCTTGGGTAAATTTTTCCAGGAATGAGAAAGCTGACTCATAGAAGGAAAGCACTGTCCAACTTCTAAATATGGATTAGTCTTGTATTAAAAAAAACTTTTGTTAAGATTGATTTACATATTATATTGTCTTTGGTATTTGGCTTCTTTCCTTGACATTACATTTAGATATAGGTGGCTTATTTCATTCCTGTATATTATTATGATGTATAAACACTGCAATTTAGTTCTGCTGTTGATGAACATATAAGTTACTTCCAGTTTGGGACTATAATGAATAAAGATTCTGTGAACATTTTTGTATGCTTTTTGGATGAATACATTTTTGTATGCTTTTTGGATGATTATACTTGGTAATAGCCTAGGACAGGGTAACAGTTTTCCAAAGAAGTTTAAGCAATTTTACTAAAATGCTGCTTTGATCATGTCATTTTACCTGTTAAAATTTTTCCAATTCTGCTTAGTGTCCTCTGAATACACTGACAATATTTTAAGATGGATTTAAACATCTACTTTAAATTTATACTGGATAGTCTTTTATTCCTTTCTTTCTTGTTATCGTCAATATCACCTTCTCCTCATTTGACACCAGCACTATCGTCTCCAGCTGTACTTAACTACATATCATTTTATGTAGGGCATAATGTCTTTATTTGCCAAGCAAGATCTAAGCAAAACTAAAGAGGAAAAAAGAAAAGGAAAGTGATTTTTCTCTAAGACTTCATGAAGACCTCACATGTTTAGTCACTGCCTAGAACAGCCTCTCTCCAGGTAACTTTCATACATTATTGACTGCAGTGGAAGCTTAATCCAAGCCAACTGGGCCTCCTCAATTGCTCCAATTCCCATGTTAACTCTGTTAACCTGAATATAATTTGCTATGAAGAAGGAAACTTTAGCCTTAGGTTGAAATGTACACTTTCTGGCCAGCTTTTCCCTAATGTTATTCATTATAGTCATTAACTTACATGAATGTTTCTTCAGGGAACTCAAAACCTCACTAATAATATTCTCCTCATCAGATTATCACTCAAGTGCTGGTTGACAAACCAACATCCAACCAAGAAATGGTTGTTTTCTTATAGGCATCTCACTGCAGAATCATTAATCCTTTATGACTTACCTACAGAAATAAATGCAATGTTTTAAAATTTGCATTCTTCTAAGATTAGGTGGAAAATTTTCTGTCTCATTTAGTCTAACCAAATTACTGTCCAAATTACTCTGTTTCTACACATTGCCTCTAAATTGCTAAGATGATAGTTAATCAGTATTTTTGGCCATAAAAATATAAAGGTCTAATTTATATCACTTTAGAGCTGAATTAGTTTATACATGACAGTCAGTATAACTGAAAACGCATAAGTGATGATGACTACAAAGTTTGATCATCTGAGTTAGGTTGTACTAAATATGGTTATTACTCTACTGATTCTTCACAATTATGGAAAATGTTCTTATAACTTCCTTTTACAAAGTTAAGAATTTAAAGACATGTAACTATGTTACATACAAGTTTTAGAGTGAGAATATGAACCCAAGTTTAACAGATGACAGAGTCCACAGGACTTCACTATAGTATTTTGCCAATCATTTCCTATGTCTGATAACTTGAATTTCTTAATAACAACAGAGGCTCAACCATGCATTTGACTGGAAGTCAGTTCAACTGATTGTTTAACTATCAATTTCCAGGAATCAATGTGTTGGGTTCTTAGGACTTTGCTGGTCATAGAGGTCTCAGGAAATCACTATTCAATTGATTATTTCTCAGTCACTCTCAGTAAATTTAAAGATAGTTAATAATTCTTGCAGGCATATATATATACACATATATATGCATAATAAAATTCCAGTCATTTTATAATGATGGATATTATAATAGTAACCATGATAGAAACAACTGCATTTTAGGCATCATGTTAAATGCTTTAGGTGCATTTTCTTACTCAATATTCATAACTGCTCAGTGACCTAATTCCAACTGGATTAAGCACATAAAATAAAAGGAAAAGACTTTGTACACTGAAGTGAAAATTTCAGAGATAGAATCAGCACCTCTGAATTTAGAAACTCAAAGAGTTCACATTACTTTCCTCCACTTTTCTCTTTGTCAGTTCAATCTCATAGAATCCCTCCAAAGATCAGATCACATTCTCAAGTTCAACAGAAACAAAACTTCTTTTAACCCAATATTTCTATATAGCCCTCAGGTTTAGTCTGATTGAACTAACTTGGATTAGAAAATCGTATTAGAACCACTCTCTGTGGCTGGGGAAAGATCATGCTCTTTGACCATGTACAAGTTGCATCCCCACCCCTGGAGCCCTTGTTCATCAACACCAGATGACCTGAAAGTTGGGGGATCTCTTTCCAAAGGGAACTATATACTTTTAACCAGAAGAGGACATGATGCATGGACAAACAATAGCTATGATTTTTAAATACAGACAGTGATAACCATCTTTATCACTATTTCACAAAGAAGGAAACTAAGGTTCAGGAATCTTGATGGGTCAATTATCCAGTTATAAAACATTAAACCCCTTTTCTACCCAAGAAACCTCAGAATAATCACAACACCACAGTGCATTCCTAGGAAATAAACCTACACAGGAGATATTTGCAACAAAGGTTTGTTTCTTCTGCTGCTTATTCCAAACTTGATGCTTAACTGACCATTCTTGAAACCCAGTATAAACCCTGCAGAAAAAGAATTAGGCTGAGTAAGTTAGAAGTTACTTTCATCCTTGAATACACTTGTGAGATCTGTTTTCATAGTTATAGAAATCATATAAATACTTTTTTTTCTTGGACGATGTCTTGGGTAACTAGACTTAACTATCTAATTCAATGAATACTTTGACAGAAGAGTTCCCTAACTCATCCCTAACCAAACATTTTGGGTAAATGCAACAAATGGGAGTGAGGTTTTAGACACTTACATTAGTTTAGGTACAGTATTAGTTATCTACATAACAAATTATCACAAACTTAGTAGCTAAAAACAATACATATTTTGACAGCTCATAGTGCCTCTGTGTCAAGTCTGGGCATGACTTAGAGAAGTTCTCTGCTTGTCATATCCTCAAGCTGTAATACAGGCATGGGCTCAGGCTGTGGTCTTATCATATGTCCACCTGCAGAAATTCAGTATCACATCCAAGATTCTCCTCATAGTTGTTAGAATTCTTGTCCTTGTGAATATGTGACTTATATCCTTATTTTTTCCTGGCTCTTGGCCAGGGTTGACAAGGGCTCTTAAAAACTACCTGTAGTTTCTTGTCATATGTACATATATCTGCAAAGCGACACAGCTCACCTTGTCATTGTCAGCAATGGAGAGTTTGTGTGATGCATATTTGCAAGATGGTATGGCTTAGATCTGGAATCTGATCCCAAGACTCAGGTCCAGAGGTTCAGCTTTTTATGTTGATTGAATCATAGGGACACTGTACTCATCAGTTTGTTAATCCACTGATGATCTGTAGTTAAATGTGCTGGTTGGAGGCAGGTCAGTAGGGGTCTGACCTGGAAGGGTGTATTTCCCTCCCTGGCATCTCCATTTGTACACTTCTTCCTGGTTACCATAAGAAGTTTTTCTTTGCTTAGTCCCTTCCACCATGCCTATTTTGCTTTGTAGCCAGCCAGTTATAGACTGAAATGTCTAAAGCCATGACCCAATAAAGATTTCCTTTAAGTTCTGGGTGTTGGGTATTCTGTCTAGCAATGAAAAAATAAAGAAACAAAGTGATATAACTATAGATGAATAATCATGGGAGTAACAATGTATCATATTTGCAATATAATATAACCTCATTTGGAGAGTGACAAGCTCATCGTTGGACATTTGCCTAACTTACTTCCTACCTAAAATATCCATCTCTGTCTGATGTTTAATGGGCTATCAATGGGTCAAATACTTCTAGTCCAGCAGGTCTTCACTGATGTATTACTATGAAAGTAGTGTCACATGATTCCTTAGAACCCCCCCCCAGCAATGCTTCCTACACTTGCAAGACATTTATTACTTTCCACTTTGAAATAAAGGACTTCATTCCCTTTGTCCTGATTCTCTGACTAGATCTCCAAACCCACAGCCTTCCTTCATTTCTTTTATCTAACATGTGCCAGTGTGTCAAGATTCCTACTTAATAGGAACTCCAAGTGGAGTATTGGGTTCAATAAATGGAGAGGTAATTTGTTTTTGTCATGAAATAGAATATTTACAAGTAGGGAGTTGTTGACATTGCTCAGTGGCCCAGCCCTGTCAAGGTTAATACCTGTAATTCTCTTGGCCTTTTTTTTGAACTTATTTCTCTCATTGCTCATTGACAGAAAGGTGCTACTTTAGCTCCAGTCAGCCAGCCTGAATTTCAGGCAGGGAGAAGCAAAAGTGGCAGATAGTAAGTGGCAGTAACTGTGTCAAAAATAATATTTCTGGATGACCTTAGCAGACTTTCATGTTATCCCACTGATAACAATTTTCAGGTATTCATCCATAGCTTTGAGAAGCACAGAAAATGACTTTTGAATGCTTAGCATATGAGTGTTCTAGCCATATGGAAAAATAGGAAGTACAGTCAGCCTTCTGTATTTACAGGTTCTATATCCATAGATTCTATCAAATTAGGACCAAAAATATGTTACAAATGCATCCATACAGAATATGAAAAGACTTTCTTTCTTATCATTATTTCCTAAACAATACAGTATAACTAATATTTACATGGGATTTACATTGCATTAACATTATAAGTAATCTAGATATGATTCATAGTATGCAGGAGCATGTTATACAAAGGACTTGAGCATCTACATATTTTAGTATCCTTGGGAATTCTGTAACCAATTCTATGTGAATACCAAGGGACACTATCTTAAGTTGGCAATAGTGATTCCCGTAGTCAGTTATTGTGCTGGGGATGTAAGATAACATGATCGATGAATACAGACATGTCCATACCCTTTTTCTTCTTAGAGGAAACAGTGATTAAAAAATTCACAAACACATATAAAGTTGTAGCTATAAATGTACTGAAATATGTAGTTCGTGTTCACCTGAAAGTCTCAAATGAGTAGGACAAGAGTGTAGCTGACCTAATCAGAAGGCTAAGAAGGTTTCCCTGAGGAGATGGCACTTGAGAGTGGATTGTGTCTGGTTCAATTTAAGCACCAACCTAGTTACTTTAAAGTACTTACCCCACCCAGAAGGCAAAACTAGCTCTTCTATAGTTTGAAATTATTACACATGGCATTCACACAAAGCAAGGCTCCTGACATTCTTCCAGCTGACCCCAAGTCCACCCTGAGTGTCCCCATGAGCACACACTCATGCAGATATGCCTCTGTTTCTGCTGACCTGCTCAGAAAGGTTTCATTAAAGGAAGCTCATCTCAAGCACAAATGGTCCCCAGTAGCTCAGCATTTGCCTGGTGGCCAGGATAAGTGAATTCAGGTGGCCTTAGACTTCCTGTCACGTCCATGCAGCCAGGGATGGGAATGAAACCGTGTTTATCATGTTGATAAGCAGCCTCTTTCAATGCCTCTGGATGCTGTATGCAACTTGGTGGAGTCAAATACTATTAAATCATCATCACTGTCAAAAAGAGAATTAGTAAGTTTTGCTACCTGAGTTATAGTTGATGACTTATACAATATGTAACACAAATCAGAGTTTCTGTTTGCTTTCTTTCCCCTTAAATGTGCATTTTTCTGGCTTTGGATGTGACGCACAATCTTACAATATAAATATATACTTTTATTCTTGCTTCTCAGCCAAACCAATAAAAGACCAAGAAGACAAATGCCAGACTCCTGGCTTAGATGAGGCAACTATGTAGAGGCAAAACCTAAATAGAATTATCTAGTTTAAGTTCTTCATAGAAGGTAAAGTTTTGGAAGACACTATTTTACTAGCTAAAAGCCTTGGAGGTGTTTGTAACCCATAATCAAAATTTTAATTAAATATATTTTTGAAGTTTCTTAAGCACTATTTAAAATCATAAAACACCTCTCTCCTCATTTTAAAATGTAATAGAGTACGTCGGTCAGACTATTACAGCAATAAACCACCCCCATGTCTCACTGGCTTAAAACACCAAAGGTTGAACATACAGTATACCTACTGTGATTTAGCAGTGTTTCTGTTTCTGTGTTACTGTGATTTAGCAGTGTTTCTCCTGGAGAAGCCATCATTTGAAATAGCAGCAAATGATGACGTATAGGCAAAATTGGGCTTACCATCAGATCTATATGGTTCCAAAGCTTTAAATGACCTTTACATTTATAAATATCTGGAAAAATATTCCAGATATTTCATTATATAAATATTACATTTATAAATATCTGGAAAAAGGGATTATTTGTGACATATTGAAATTACTTGAAATTCAAGTTTCCATTTATATAAGAAAATTTTACTGACATCAGTGATACTCATTTGTTTATATATTGTTTATAACTACTTTCAAGATACAACAGCAAATCTTGGTAGCTTCTCCTAATAGCACACAAAGCTGAAAATATTTACAATCTGGGTATTTCTAGAAAAAGTTTGCTGATCTAAAATATTGCTGGCCACCACACCAGCAGGAAAAGACTCCTGGAGGGTCTCAAACAGGCATGCAAAGCTCAGCCTGGTGGTAGTATGTCAATTCCATTAACACTAGTTGACTAGCCACAGTCACATCATAACTCTTCCTCCCAAAATGGGGATAGGAAGTACCTTACACTATAGAGGAGGAGAAACAGTCATGCAGCACTAATGCCTAAAAATAATAGTAATAATAATAGCAACAGCGAATGATTACATTGTTTTTATCTTTCTCCATCATTCTAAGTTCCTTGCCTGTGTTCATACTTTTATCCTCACAATAAGTCTCATATAGTTCTAGTATTTTCTACACTTTACTGGTGGGAAAACTAGTATGAGAAAATATAAATGATCTTCCTGAGGTTAATAAAGAATGGATGCAGTATTGAATCCTAGTGAACTGGTTCTAAAATCTAATCTCAAACACTATGCTCTTATCCATCCTACCACACATGGATTCTGAGACTTGAAAAATATCAGCCATTAATACTTTAAGGACCACACTTTCTCAAAAAACCCTTACTTGTAGAATTTGGCAGACACGAGAAAAGTATTAATGTTAGTGTTTGTATAACAGATTTCCAAAATTTTTAATAATTCGCTTAGGAGTTTCCTTGCTATCACTCCCATAAATAAAAGTAAAACACAATGCCTTTGAATTTGTGTGTGATTTCCCTATGGATAGCACAAAAAAGGGCTTGCAATTAAGATCAACTTTGTAACTCAGCCAGAGAACTCACTAATGAGTATCTAGTCCTAAACTGAGAATGACTCTTTGTGGCATCAGTATTTTGTAGTTGCTTTTCCCCTGTCATCTCAAATTTTGTTTTAACCTTATCTTTGTACCCAAACCAATTCAGGCATGTTCTCCTACAGGCATGTTTTCCATTTAGCTGGGGCAAAATACGTCATAAAGTAGTTATGGTAACAGACTTGGTAGAATTACACTGTTTTCTTTATTTTGTTGGCTGCACTTTTATGTTTCCCAAAAGATACTGGTGTATACTCACTTTCCATGTTTCTTTTAACATCAATCCTGCTTTCCAGGAAGGAAAACATAAGATTCACATAGAAAGACATGTTTAAAGTTTGTAATTGTTGTTGAACTTCTCCTTAGCCTGTATTCACACTCATACACCATTAAATATATGTCAAAGAAAAAAAGAACTAAACTGAAGAGTTGAGTATGTGAAATAAGAATGCAACATAAAGAGCACATTAGATTTCTACCACTGCATGAATAATCTAGACTCGTGCCTTGACAGGAGGGTACTAGAACTGGAAAGGCAAATGTGCCTACTTTCTATTTCTGAATTCTATCCCTCCATCAAAACTCATGTCAGATGTTCTATAACACCAGTGATGTCTTTGAAGTTGAGTCTAATATTAAGATTTGTGGCTATTTTTAATATACCTCCTGTGTGCTGCCTGGTGTATTGATTACTTTTCATATATAATCTAAAATGCTCACATCTCTTAATCATAGCAATTTACTTATGAGTGACCTAGGCTTAGACATTGCAAATTACTTTCAACCACATATTGGTAGTAATCTAAATGACACTGATTATTTGAACTACCATTTAAATATTAATATATTCCACCTCTCACGTCCGCATTTCACATAATTCTAAGAAAATTAATATAGCCAGAAAAAGTTGATTATATAAAATAGAATCTCCAATCTTTGTTCTAGAAATTGTTTCTGTATGATACCTATATTTTGACAATGAAGAAAAAAAGCCCGACCAACCATTGTTTACCTGTACCGATAAGCTTCAGTTAAGTATAAGGCTAAGGAAGATCTTACAAAGATTTAGACTGAAAGTGTTGCCCATTAGAGTGGAACGGCAGTCATAGCTATTTTCTAAGCCTCATTTCACTTCAAATGTGTTCTAATCACAGTAGTGGAATGCAACTTACTTACCTTAGATCACTGGTGCTGTAATTGTTTCCAGAGACATACAAGGATTTCTAGAGTAAACACCATACTTGGAAGTAGAAGTTTTTTTTTCTAGTTGTTTTAGCAGCTACCTAGACATTCAATGTCTTTCTGGCTTCGCAATAAATCAGTTCTAAAATTTCATTTATTGGCAGTATATTGAAGGGAAGTATAAATGAGGTAAGATATTTGGAGCCAGAGAATAGGAAAATTGTTATATTCTATTCTCACTCTTATTTTAACAAGTGATTTGATGTCCAACCCATTACTTATATTGCTATTCCTAGTGCTGAGTCCTCCTTGTTCAAATGAAAAGCATAGTGTATACTTTTGAAAGACAGAAAAAAATTAAAGATGTTTTTCCTATCTTATTTGTACATCTTTGGGTAAAATTGATTTGCAGGTCGGTAAGCACTTATTAAAAATTGATTTCTGCAGGAAGTTTCAATATATTCAATATGTATGCTAATAGCTTATCTAAAAAAGTAAAGGAGCCATCTAATGGATAAGAGTTGACTGTGATATTACCTTAATTTTAGCAATCTTATTTCAGATGAATATTATCATCTAAATGTAGTTAACCCAGCCACATGCCTGAGATAAAAGTGAAAAGATGGTTGCAAGAAATGGTCCATGTTGATGAAAAGAGGGAAAGCAATAAGAGGATTTTTTTCCACCAATAATCCAGATTTAATCAAAGATGATAATTCCAATACTGTTAGTAACATTAGATATTTGTAATGTCCACCCTGAATCAAGCATTATTGTATTCTCTTATTCTCTATTTATTTAGATTTCATAACCATCTCATCTTCACAATAACCCTATACAGCTGATAAAATCTACATTTTAAAGATGAAAACCTGAAGTGTAGGATGAAAGCACTTAAGTCTTAGCAGCCAGCATCTTGAATTTGTGCTGTTGCCTATTATGGTATATTGCCTCAAACATGGCTTTCCTGTCCAGAAATGTTTCCCTTTTCCACATTTGTCTATTTCTTCATACCCCAAAGCCCTGGAAGAGAGTGCTTATTTATTTAATCTCAAGCATAAACAAATCAAGCAGCCATTTTTCCCTGCTCAACCAAAACATGCTTAAAGATCCATTAGTGTCTATTGTGT
Source organism: Dolichotis patagonum (assembly GCA_004027295.1). NCBI lineage: Eukaryota > Metazoa > Chordata > Mammalia > Rodentia > Caviidae > Dolichotis > Dolichotis patagonum. The sequence goes on along the minus strand of PVJX010011177.1, from coordinate 25,304 downwards.
CAGTGATTTACAGACAAAAGATGCTTAGAGTTTCTTTCCAGTCCATTGGGTCAATAAAGCATTTTTAACACAGTCTTAAATATGCATTTCTGACATCTGCTACAATAGATTCCAAGAGAGCTATTTTTGAGGTCTTGATTAAAAAGTTCTATAAAAATGAAGTGCAACAAAATCTTGCTTTTTCTTACATATTACATCTTTTAAAGAAAGGAACCACTTGCAATAAAGTACAGTGTAAAAACCCCAATATCCAGGCCACTCTTTACCTTCCTTAAATCTGTGTTTTATTCCTTTCCTTCCTCCAAAATTTGTACTTAGCTATAAACATAGATCCTTTCTTGACTGTTAATATGGACTAATGTTTTCTTAGGGCTATTTTGATTGCTATTTATTTTATAAGTTACTTCAAGTGGAATGCATAGCTTTTCTTTCATATGCTTTGAGTTCACCAAAAACCACAGTTCTAAGTTAATTTTTCTAGATGGTACATTGGAAGGTCACCTCTTTGCATGAGATACTTCTGTTGTTCAGTCTCCTCCTCAAAAGAGAACACATAATGAATACTCAGGAAAAGTTCCACAAAGAAGAATATTTATATTCAATCTTTCTTCTCCTATTGTTCTTTTGTCTTTCTCTTTTTGCATTCTATCTATTCTTCTTTCCTCTGCTTCTTCTCCTGCTTCTTTCTTTCCATCATGCAGTCATGTAATCAGTCAGTTGTTGGATAGGTCAGTTTCTGATGCTATTGCAAGCACTAGAGATAAAGAAGTAACCAAGACACGGTAGTTACTATCATCAAGGGCCTAGTCAAACAGGGTGACTAGGAAATGAATCAAAAATTACATGTAGGAGTCAAGTTGTAAACACAAAGTTAATTTTCCAAAAGGACATGAAGCAAGAGTTGTATTCATTAGCTTTCTCTTATCTTGGACACAGTACACAACATTTGTAATTTAAAGGAGAAAAGATTTAAATTGGCTCATGATTTAGAAGATTCAGTCCATGGTGGGCTGGCTTCAAGGCAAATACATTATGAAAAAAGGTATTTAGTTCATGGCAGCCAGGATACAGAACAGGAAGAGTACCACAGAGAAAGAAGAGACCAGATACAGAATCTAAGGTCATGCCTCCAGACACACCCAGAAATCTGTTTCACCAGTCCCCTAACTGATGCCAAGCCTATCAAGTGACACAATCAGCTTGACAATTTTTGACCATCACAAGGGTCAAAAGTTAGTCTATGAAGAAAATGTTCATTCAATAAATATATACAGACCAAACATGTACCAGATTCCAAGGTTAGTACTAGAGGCACAATAGTGAAACAGGAAAGTTGCAATTTTTACTCTTGTTTAGAAAAATTGAGACAGTATTTAAGAATTCTGAATCATGCAATGTGAATATCATTGTGGAAGAATTCTGTGAGGTGAAAAATCACATATAAATAGAATACAATTTGTAGGATAGCTCAGGAAGATCACAGAAAAACTATTTTTCTTTTATTTTAAAGAGAATAACACAAAAAAGGGCAGAACAGAGCAGATCAGAACAGGACAACATAGGCAACACAGTACTTTAAGACAACCAGACATTAACAGTAGCTATCACAATATTTCTGTCTCTGCTATAGTTGAGCATAGTTTCAAATACAATAACATCAAACATAACAAAATAGTATAAAACCATTCAAAGAGTGAAAGAATTACAGGGCATTCTGAACTGAATAACAGAGAATGATCAATGGGTACTATAATATCTCATTTTTGATAAAAAAATTTTGTTTATACTATCACACATATTCAAATCCCAATAAGACACAATGTGATAGATACAACCAATGGTAGTAGAAGAATAGAAGCATGGTAGGGCTTCTAAAAAGGATGATATTAAATCAGCAATAGCTGCCATAATGTTTTATTCTCTTCAAAACAGCTGTTCATACCATCATGCATGATATAGTCAAACAAAACAGAATAAAACTATTACAACTGATAAATGAAAACATTGAAAGGCTTCAAAGCTATGAGATGGGGACTCATGCTTACCATAAAATCTTATATACTCTTATCAACTCTCATACTAGGGAGACTATACGGTATTTACACATGTGAGTCTGGTTTATTTCACTTATGAGTATGGTCTCAAGTCGTGTCCATTTATTTATAAATATCTCAGTGGATCACAGAAAAACTTAATGATGAGTACAGGGATACACACACACACACACACACCTACCCAAGTACATATGCACACTAAATATGGAGTTCAAACTTACATTCTCTTTGGTTTTATTTCAAGGCAATTATCTCTATTTCAACATATGAACTCCCCTATCATAGTTTCTTCTTTCCCAGAAAACCTGCTGTTGTGATAACTTTTAATTGCTTGTCTATGTTTAGTCTTGGACATGAACTCAACACCAAAATATACTACTGAAAAAGTCTAATTCTTTGGCAGAGGAGAAGGACTACACATTAGCAACTTCCCACAAGTGCCCATTCTAAATATGTGACCCAGTTTGTGGCCCAGAATGATCCAATTGGCTTGTATAAACTATTTTTATTACATATTCAGTCAGGAAGAACTCTGGTTTATGATGCCAACCTTCAGTCTTTAGCCATCTCCCTGACAGTCCTTCTTAACCTCATCCTCATCCTTCTTTTCCCATCAAAACACATAAATGTCACCAGAGGGAAGCCTTTTTTTAAAAAAAAAAAACATTATCTGTAGCAATTCATCTTCCTTGTGGTTCTGCATTTGTATAGGGTAAGACAGTGATGCACTGAGCTGGGAAGGAGAGATCATTGCTAGGAGCATACTGGACTTGGCATTTTTTTAACTTCTCCATCTCAGCAAAAGTTGCTGCTGCCATAAATAATTTTAAAATGCTGTCTTTTTTTCTTTGTTGGCAACTGGAAACCTACTATTTGAAGTAAGTTTGATAATGTACTCAGCTCTCTGACAAACCCAAAAGAAAGAGTAAGAGGGAAACCAGACAGATGCCCTGTCGGACTTCCTTCCTAGAACTTACCCGTCCACCTGGACAAGAAAAGAGAGGTAAGGGGACTGTTTTGGAGACTTGTTGTAAAGTGAGAACTGGGAATTTGATACACAACTAGCACATCTAAGTTTTTCAAATTGGCCCACATTAGCCAAGTAACTGCTTGATTTATATCCTAAACAGAAAAAAAAGGTAGGGGGAGTACTGTATACAGCTAGGCTTAGAATATAAGGCTAATTTCTTATTGATATGTTATCTTAGATATGTATTTTTAGAAAGTGATGACAGCAGAAATATTCACATTGGTGTTATTCCTGCCACAGCTACCATTAGTTATAGATTAACTCATCTGTCTTATTTGCTAAATATATAGATGCTGAGTGAAATCCAGAAGCATCCATTTTCCAGATAATCATGAACAAAAAAGGGAAGCTCAATTTTTATAGTACTTAAACAGCAATTATTTGAGAAGGCATAGATCATTTTAAAATCATTTTGACGTAGACTGAGATAAAATTTAGGATGGATTGTCATTGGTACCAAAAAAGACATAGATCTGAAGTATATTATCTGGCTAATATTACTGCTATGGTTTTCAAAAGATAGTTGCTTAGGTTTGAAAGGGTAGTTTACTAAGTAATCTTTAAAATACAAATAAAATACGTTAAAGGTACAGATTGCTAGTTTCTAGAAAGGGTTATTGCAAATCTAACTCTTCCTTACTATTGGGGGCAACTTTTGGTTTCCTTTCCCCTTTTCCAAACAGTCAGATGATAAGCATAATAGTAAATAAGTAACTGTAGTCATTTCTAGGGAAAAATTAGAAATTCTCCCAAGTAATTAAAGTAGAAATCCAAGATTTTATTTTCACTAAATTCGACCGGCTTCTCACTGTATCTTGAATAGACTAAAGTAAATGACTCCAGAAATGCTAAGTGGCAAAAATTACAGGAACAGTTGGGGGATATGTTTTATAAGTTTCTGTATCATGCCCAAGGCATCTAACCTTTTCAGTTACATTTCATGTCTTATCCATCAATCAAATGCTTGTAATTTAATAGTAGATTTATAGAGATGCTAATCGGATAAGTGCAGTTGTTTTTACTTTTTCTAGCAGAATTACTTTGCAGGAGAAACAACTATACTGTATGGTAAAAATAAATAGCTAGAATATCAGTGTATTTTCCTCCATCGTAGGTAACTGAGGCTCCTCAAGTAACCCATAGAGTTCCACAAAGCCTAACCTGAGAACAAAGGATTGAGCTTATCAGTGAGCCTTTCCCTGTCAAGGAAATATTTCACTTTGTCAACAGAATCCAGGGGACCAAGTTTCCATGATCACAGGATAGATTGAAAGATTACATTGCTCTGGTTGACAGTGGCTATGTCATTCAAAAATGTAAACATTTTGGAATTAAGAGATGTTAATTTCATGAGCCAAAGAGAGCTAAATGTTGGGGCCCTGGGAGGTCCCCCCTTGTATGTAGACTGTGCATCAATGTACCCAAGCAACAGGTGTAATGGAAGTCATAGTTCAATTTATCAAGACCAAATGAGCCTTTTATTTAAAGCAAAATCTTCCTGTATTCCTGTATTCAAATCTGTCATCTGTGACTCCAGGGAAATATGGCCTAGGGTCATGGATATTGTTATATACAGAGTTTTAATAAAAATGGATCACTTACGGGTTTCCAGTTACAGAGCTCCTCCTCCCTTTTCTGTAAAAATGGTAGCATGTTTTGCCAGGGCAGGATGGGTAAAAAACAATGTGTCTGCAGTCAGAAGATCTGGAATCTGCTCCATTTGTTGCCAAGGATTTCGGAGATAAAATGTAGATAAGTTTTTAACACGGTGTCATCAAAAGTACAGGCAATGTTAAATTATTTTAATTCTTTACAGTAAAAGACCTATTGCCACTAATCTTACTCAACATACTCCCTCTCACTTTGGACACACTTATCACATCATTTTTTATGCTCTCTGAAGAAGTGCTGGAAGTCCTTTTCTTGCAAGTGTCTTTAGTTATATTATTGTGACTGTTCTGATGTCCTGAATAGATTCAAGTCATTTACTTTTTGTGGTCATTCTGATTTTGAGCATAAACCAGAAGTCATATGGTACCACATCTAGTGAATAAGGTGGCTGGATGAATATACACCATAATGTTTTTACTCAGTAGAAATTACCAGAAACATGAAGTATAAACTGCTTCATAAAACAACAAGAACAATAGGATAAGTGATTTGAAGTGCAGGGGAGTTTTTTGCAGGACAGTAATAGGAATATACCTTTCATTGTAACAATTTTTATTGAAATACTCAGTTTTGGTCATATCTATAAGTCACTGTTGATCTCAGATGTTGCTTCTGTAAAATGGGTATAATCAGAATCTCATTGTGCTGGGCTAATATTTAGACTATATAAAGAACTAAAAAATATTAACCCCTGCAAAATAAAAGGCCCAATCAAAAGATAGGATAGTGAAATTGACACCTCACAGAAGAATTACAGATGGCCAATAAATACATGAAGAAATGGTCAAATTGCTGGCCATTAGAGAAACGCAAATGAAAACAACTTGGAATGCCATCTTACCCCAGCAAAGAGTGGCCATCATCAAGAAATCAAATAATAACAAATGCTGACAAGGCTGCAAGAAAAAAAGAATCCTTTTACATTGGCAATAGTAATGCAAACTACTACAACACTATGTGTTATAGATTGTATCTAGATGCTCCTTCAAAAACTTCAGCAATCACGGATGGGCTTTTCAGAGATGACTGGATCCAGGAAGTGTTATTCTGGGATAAAGGGTGTGTGATTACTAAATTAGCCCACTGATTGATTTGGCATAGTACTGGGTGTGGATAATGGGAAGGCCTAGTCTGGGTGTGGGTGGCTTCACCCAAAGGGAGGTAGGTAACCTGGAAGGGATAGAAAGGAGAGGCAGGCTGCTGTTGCTACTAGAGCTTTACTGCTTGCTGCTTTTGCTGCCTTATCCCTTCCACCTTCTACACCATGAACTGATTTTTCTCTTCTGCAATGCCCCTCTGTGATACCATCTTCCTTGGAACCAGCCAAATATAGATTGAAACTTCTAAAATCTATGAGCCAATATAAACCTTTCTTCCTTTAACTTTAAGTGTTGGGTATTTTGTCTCACAATTCATAACAGCTAAATCTTGGAAGTGGCCTGTATGTCCATGAACAGATAAATGAATAAAGAAAATGTGCTATTCCACAATTGAGTACTACTCTACCATAAAGATAAACTGATTTGTAAAAAAATGGATGCACCTTGAGACCATAATATTAAGTGAAATAAATAGGACACATAAGCTTACACATCACATGGTTTCTCTGGTGTGAGAAACTAAAATTATAAATAAAGAGCAAAATTAAAGGGAAGGAAATCAAGAGATGGAGGGAGGAAGAAGGAGGAGGAAAAAGGAACTAAAATGTGTGATGTGCATATACCAACTCTACACAAGGAATGTAAATATTCTGTACTGTAAACATGTATTAACAAAAAGAAAATAAAATGAGTTTATGGTTTGTATCTACTATGGGGTTAGGCACATGGGAAAATGTAATAAATGCTTAACTCCTTTAATACTGTTATCAGAATTAATAATATGGCTATTCACTTGCTATAAGTGTGCATCCTTACTAGAAAATGTGGAGGATAATAACATTCCTATGTCTATCTTTAATCAGCATTGAAGATTAAATGAAATATCTGTTAAAAGCCTTTTTAAATCCTGATAATGTGGAAGACATCCTTTAAGATATAAAGCCATAGAAATCATATGAAACTCCTCCTGTCCTTGAGAAGTTCACATTCCAATATGGAGCACACACACACACAATAAGTATAGTAAACAAGTAAATTACATGCAGTGTTTTAAAGAGGCAAGTACACTGGAAAGGCAAGGAAGTATACATAGATCAAAGAAACTCTTTAGTGTCTGCTGAAAAACTTGTGATTTATTTAAATAGAATGATCAGCTATGCCTCTGATGAAAGTGCATTTAAGATGAAAAATTAAAGAGAGTGAACCAGAAGTCTGCTTGGAGCCAGACAGTCCTGGTATCAAGAGCCTAAGAAGGAATTGTGTCTGGCATGTTAAAGCAATAGCCAGCAAGATGACCAGTGTCCCTGGAGGAAACAGGAATTAAAAAGGGATAGCAGATGAGGTTAGAGACACTATGGTGGGAAAAGACGCAACTTGGGTGCTTAGCTTTGATAACCATTCCTAAGCAACCTGCTAGACTTCTTTTATAATTTTTCATCAACAAGGATTGACTACTTGTGACAAAGTGAGAAACCATGAGTTGTGGACTCTAACAGAGTAGAGTTATACTTGTATGACCCTGGGAGTTATTCAATGTGTCTGATCCTCTGCTTTTTATCTACAAGTAAAGGCAGTGTCTTATACAGTTGCTGGGACATTTGTAATTGCTGTAAGTAAAGTATCAGGCATAGTGCCTGCACCTAAATGAGAGTTCAGTAAATGGAAGTAGGCTCAGAGAATTAACACAAAAATGTTCATCTGATGTATGCTTCAGGATTGGGCTTCAGTTCCCCAGTGGCCATCCTGGTGTCCATATGGCTTAGTGCACTATAAGAACTAAGGTGATCTACGATAGCTGTCATTGCTGCTTGACTGTAAATCAAGTAAGATTCAAAACACATCACAGGAACTTTTGCATGCCTTATGCTTTTTTCAATCATAAAGGTTGCTCTAGTCTTGTATAAAGTCAAGTGGTGACTTTAAAATTAGTGATATTTTCATGAAGCACAGAACCAGCTATTACTTATTTGACCGAAGGCAGTTGTAGCTGACAATGAAAAGCTAAAGAAACCTGACTGTGGGCGTCTAGATTAGAGTGTAATATGTGATTAGCCTTTTTCCATCAACTCTAATCCCATTGTTGTGTATGTGGACATAATAAGGTATTCTCTCACAATCCAAGTCCAAGCCTTCCTACTTCCTGGTCAGTGTTTTGTTTCTTCTGATTTGTTACCTGCACTTCACCAGACCCTCCTATGCACACCTGCCAGCTTGGTGGCCCCATAGGAAGAACCAAGTCACACCAGTCTTTGGCTCTGAAATCCTTATTCAGGCCTTGCAATCATGAGTTTTATCCCTGGATAAGGAAAACCTTCTCCTATTTAATTCTTTCTCATGTGTGCAAGAAACCCCAGTTCCATCTACTCTGCTATATCTTTTTTAATTCACTGACCACTTCTGCAGAGAAAGACTAATTTTAGATTAGTACAAAAAATGTGTAACAAAGTGATTCTGGAACATCTTGGAAGGCCAGACATTAAGGAAATACTTGACACTAAAACAGAACCAACTCACAATGATTTTAGTGTGTATTTGAACAACAACATTAACATGGTTTTAGATTACAATGTATAACATAAATATTCACATAACATAAAGTATAACATAAATATTCACAAATTCATACTGACATTGATAAATGATTGAATAAGTAAAAAGATGAGAATAAGAAAAATTTCCTCATGCAGAAGAACACTAAGTAATTTTAACAGATACTACAGTCTAGAAGAGGTGGAGCATAGCTTCTCACTCCCTAAATTTGGGCTGCACAGGGTAACTTTCTTCCGAATGGTACACTGTGGAAAATGACAGTAGAAAAGTAGCCTCATAATGAAGAAATTGAGCAAAATGTATGCCAACCAAGTGACCAAGATCAACATTAACAGAGACAAACCTCATTGATAGTATGTGCCTTTGATATAATGTGATGAAAATGGCAGTTTTTTTCCTCGATGGTCTTCCTTCAAAGTCACATAACTTCAGTCTATTCATGGTAAAAGAATCAAACAAATTCCAGTTGGAAGGCATTTTTACAGAATACTTGACCAGTATTCCCCTAAACTGTAAAAGTCATAAAAAAGCAAGGAAGGTTTGAGTGCCACACCCAAAAGTAGCCTAAGAAGGTAAGACAACTGAATGCACGGTGGTGTTCTTGATGAGATCCTAGCACAGAAAAAGATAAAAATTAACGAAAGTTGACAAAAGCCTAGATTTTAATTCATAATACTGAGTAAGTATGAATCCACTTATAACAGATGTACCATACTAAATATTTTAATGTTAAGAGAAAATAGGAAATAATGGAATATGACATATTTGGGAGTCCTCAGTACAGTCTTCACACATTTTTCTTAAAATTCTAAAATTATTCAAAAACAGAAAAGTTTTTTTTAAAAAAAATGCTTCAGACTCTCACAGTAGTGAAATGTCTGAAAGTATCTGTTGAAGCCACATCTTTTGACTCATAAACTAAGGAACTATCGTCATTTTTCAGAAAGGAGGGGTCTATGACTCCATATATGTCCACAACACTTGGTGCGTACCTAGCAGAATTCATTTTAGTTAATTTCATCCAATAATTCTGCCAAGCATTATGGAGCTCCTACAGTAGAGGTTGATAGTATTAAGGTTGTGAGACCAACCATGACTGTAACCCTGAAAGCATGTTGACTGGGGGCACAGACATGATCAGCTAAATATAAGGAAATATGTCAGAGCTGATAGAATGAAAGAAATTAGAAGGGAGAGGACATTCTCTAAGGAACTGACCCTTCAGCTCAGGAGGGAGGTAACAGGATAATTTTGTGTGTGTGTGTGTGTGTCTGTGTGTGTGTTAGAGTGAAGGAATCAGAAGGATTGGAGGTAGGTGAGAGTGTTTCAGGAGAAACCATATTTGCCAAGTTCCTGACTGGCATCCACAAAGAAATGCTTACCATGACCTGAGGTAGCTATCAAGGTAGCATATAAGAGACTCTTCATCATGTGTCAGCTTGGTATGACTGTACATGCGTATATCCCTATGCTACAACCCTATGCTGCAGGTACTATAATTAGTCCCATTTTATAGATGAAAAAAGTAAGGGCTTTCAGTAAATAAAGAAGCTGAGATTCAAAGTAAACCAGACCAGTTTGAAAGTCAAACTCTTCTGTCAGATTGAGAGACAGAATTAGTCTACCTGAAATCAGAGATTAGGGCATGTTCCTCTCACAGGAGACCAGAGTTTTTGAGTCTCAGTGTTTTTGACATTTTGAGCCAGATCCTCCTTTGCTGGTAAGATTTTCATAGTACTACAGGATGTTCAATATTGTCCCTGATCTATACCCACAAGTTACCACCCACTGCTACCAGTGAGGACAATAAAAAAAAGATCCAAAAACCTGCCAAATATTGATGAGAAGAAACAGCAAAATTACAGCTGTTCCCTCTGCATGGAGAGCCACTGAGCTGTACTGTAAGTTCTCCAGCAATGGAATGAGGCTGTAGTTTAAGTTTTCTGTACTTATCCCCCCAGATTTTCCTGAATCTCCATCTGTACCTGTGTGTATATGAATGGCAGATACATCCCTTGCAGTTTGTAACACAATAACTTGTATATAGTGACTGTTTAACACATGCTTGCTGTGTTTCTGCCAACTGACTCTAAACGCCAAGAATCCTAAATATTATGGGCCTATTCTGATCAAATGAAAACCATTCTCTCTGAAATCAAAGCTTGATGTTGGAAAGTTCATGCCTGGTTTCTGGCCACTTGAGGCTGTCGTTTGTATCCCTGGAGACCTGGCCAAGCAGATTTTCCTCAGATGAGAAATCTCTACCTGAATGCTTATCAGCCTGGACCCTAACTCAGCAGCTCACCTCCATAGGACACAATAGAACCTGCCAATAAGTGTTGATGCGTGTGTGAAGGAGCCATGGCAGCTTACTTGAGGTCATACACCCTGGCCCACAATTGGAGACAATATTTAAAGCCCAATCTCATTTTCTCTAATAGCTCTTCCTTTCATTTATGGGTGTGATTTGCATCTGGCAAATAACTTCTGCTTAGATTATCATATCAGCTGGGTTGGAAGTGGACAGACAGTGGAAAGGAGAACTGGTTTTTAGGCATTTTGATTGGCCCTGCAGGGTCTGTATCACTGGGATATCAGTTGGCATTAGTGGGGTTCAGAGAATTTTCAAGGCAAAGTTATCACAGGTGAAAGCTCTCAAAACACCACATTTAGATCAGGTACTGTCTTTCTGCGATGCTCTAGTACCAGGCATACCCTGCTTTTTTGCTTCTCAATACATTCACCTGGGGCAGTTGCATCTTTTGGACTGTCCACTGGTGTCCTCTACTGCTTTAGAAGAATAGCACAGTAACGTTTGTCTTCTTCAAGATTATGCCTGCACAATAATTATACTTAATAATTATACTCCTTAATAATTATACTTCCTGGGAACTATTTATCTAATCTCTATCACTTTTCCCAAGAGCTCCACACATGCTTTCATAGGCCTGAATGCCCACTACATTATTTCTAACCAATGTCCCTTTTTTTTCCATCTTGCCAGAAGGAGGGACATGTGAAGTGATAGCGGCACACAGATGTTGTAACAAGAATCGCATAGAGGAGCGGTCACAGACAGTGAAGTGCTCCTGTCTACCTGGGAAAGTCGCTGGAACAACCAGAAATAGGCCTTCCTGTGTTGATGGTGAGTAGCTGGCTTGCATGTTCATGACACCTCAATTGTTTTCTTGTTCAAACTAAATATGATTCAGGTATATCCAGAGTGCTGGAGGGTTACACATGCCAACCCTCAGCAAAGACTTCAAATTCTTGTTTCTAGAGTGGTAGATTTGAATGAATCCTTTAAAACTCATTAAAATTAATGTGCTACAGTGGCAATGTTGGGAAGCAGTTGAGCCATGAGGACTCCACGCTCATGAATGAGATCAATGCCATACAGAAGGCTGAGTTCACCTCTCTTGCATCTGGGCCTTCTGTTCAAGATGATGCGATGAGATGACCCTCAGTAGGTGTTGAAGCCTTGCTTGATATTGGACTTGGCAGCCCCTAGAACTATAGTCCAGCAAGTTTCTGTTTATGTAAGTTACCAAATCATAGGTATTCTTGTATATCAGCACAAAATGGAGTCAAACATCTGACATTTTTAGCTTTCAAATACATCTATTTCAACTCTTTTTAGAGAAAAAGAATTTTTTTGAGTCAAAAAATGTGAAAGTTCTTCTCACTGGGCAGTGATTTCAGATTGAAGCGATACAGAGTGATGATGGTAATAGGAAAGATAACAATACTTCACTTTCATTCAAAAGGTATTTAATCAGCTCTCATTATATGTCAGGCACCACTCTGGGTGTTTTGGGTATATCATGTTCCAGGCTGTATGCTGAATATTTCTCACACATTATTTTTATCTAATCCTGTAAACAATCCTATAAAGCAAAAGATTAGTTATCTACTTCTGTATAGCAAGTCACCCCAAACTCACCAGCAAATGTTATCTCCCAGTTTTTGTGGATCAAAAATCTAATTTAGCTAGAAGACTTTGACTTGAGATCTCTCATATAGTTGCAATCAACCCAAATGTCTGGATGGTGCTGGACAATGATTTCAGGATGGCTCATTTGTATAGATATTGGCAGGAGGCCTGTGTTCTTTGCCATATGAACTTCTCCATAGGAGTTTGATATCCTTAAAATGTGGCACCTGGCTTCCCTCAGAGTGGGTAGTTCAAGAAAACAAGTATAGAAACTACAAAATGGCCTGTATTTCCAGCCTCAGAAGTTACACTTCATGCTTTGTACAGCATGGCACTGGCTACACCAATCCACCCTATTTAGTGTGGGAATGAAGTGCCAGCACTTGATGATCAGCAGGAAGAATCATCAGGGTTGTACTAGAGGCCAGGTATTACCAGAAAGTATACTTTCCCTCTTGTTTCAGACATGCGCAAACTGAGGGTAAGAAGGGTTAAATGGCATCCTTTTGTTCCCATGGTTTGCAAGTCATAGACCAACTGACTCTTGAACCCAGAATGATGAACTTTATTATCGTCTTACCCATCATCTTTAAGGCAGTTTTATACACCAGTATCAAATGTGAGGTAGCCCGTGGCTCAAATGAACTAAAATTCTCTCTCTCTCTCTCTCTCTCTCTCTCTCTCTCCCTCTCTCTCTCTCCATTTAAGAGGGGGTGTGATTGATCTGCAAGTTTTCAGTGAGGAAATCAGATCTCAGAGAAATTACTCATTTGCATAGTGTCACAGAGCAGGACTTAGAACCTGAGACTCTTGGCCAAGGGAAGTCACCATTCTCCTTCTTCTAGTTTTAGAAAAGGAGGCACACTTAGGGAAATACATTTTCTACATTGGCTTGTATATGTATTGTCATTATGAACCAAGATGTTTAGAAAGAGAATTATATTGAAGTTAGGGCAAATAAAGTAGCCATTACTTTAAGAAAATAGAGAAATCCTAGTGAACCGATTATGAGAAATTCAACCAAACTTCATGTGATTCTTAAATTTCTTTAGGAATTTAATCTCATTTTCTCTGTTCACGGGACAGATTTTCTTTGTTCTTGTCAATTAAAGACAGGTATAAGGCTTTTATCTCCATGGCATGGCTCTCATCTTACTTGGCATGATAGTGTAAATTCAAGTCCAAGATATGTTTGATTCAGTTACTGTGTCATAAATACATTTTCTAAGAAGATGGAATGTCATTGGCTCAGCTTGGTTTAACATGTCAACCCCTACCCAGTCAACCACAGCCAAAAGGACTAGCTCATATGGCAGGCACAGCTGTCCATCCTGCTGCATAGGAAGGCCAAGCTATTTTCAAAGGTGAATGAAAAGCCAATTTTATGAATATATTATGAACTATGGTTCTCCACTGGGGCAGTTTCTCCCAGGTATCATTTGGTGGCATCTGGAGACATTTGGAATCTAAATATTTTTCACTCATCAAATTTGGGAAGTGCTACCTAACCTCCTGCAACATTCAGGGCAGCCCACCTACCATCTCCACAAAGAATTATCCAACTCAAATGTAAACAGTGTTGAGGTTGAGAGAATTACATGAAGATTATTGATTGTTCTGCATTACAGTCACCCAATGAGGCACCACTAAGGCAGGAAAGAGAGGCAGCTGGACTAGAAAAGCTATTTTACTCTCTTGCAGGAAGAGTTTTGGCCCTAGAAGCCAACAAACATTATGAAACATAAAACTAGGATGGTTTCTCTTGCTCTTTGCCAAAGAAAGCACTGAGGCTGTTAACTATAAATCTCCATGTGTTCCCAGTACATTTTTATCTCTAATGATCTAGAAACAGGATTGCCTTCAGGTTTTAGATTCAAGGCACAGACAGAAATGCATTGTCAATACTGGCAAAGAAGAAATGGTATTTCGTTCTAAATTGATAGAAGTTAAACTATATGCAACAGTAATATTTCAATCCTGTAACAAGTTTATTTGATTTTTGAAATTCTGTACCCATTGATGTAGTTTATCCAAACAAGATTATAGTCTCTCTATTCCAAACAAAAGCCAATAAACAATTTTTATCAGTTTTGTGCTGACAGTTTCTGACAACAGAGCATTCTTCCAAAGTCCTGTAGTATTTTGTCATGTATACACATGTCTACACATTGCTATGGTCAAAATTGTTTTTTTTTTGGGGGGGAGACCTAGATTACTATGTGAAAAATAAATGTAAAGTATGAGGATAAATTAACAATTTCAACATAGCTATTAAAATCATGGCTTGAAAAATTAGATACAACGTAAAAGACTCTCAACTATCTGTATTAATAAAATGTCCTTGGACAAGGCACATTTGCTTTCTAGACTCAGTTTCATCATCTATAAAAATGAGAACAAAAATCATTTCTACTTAATAAGGTTGTTGTAAGGAATAATAAAATCATGTATATAATATATAATCATGTGTATAATGTGCCTTACACAATATCTGTCTCCAATGCTCACTAAGTTTATTATCTTATTAGTAAGTATATATAATTCTACAGAGAGGCATTGTTTTGCAATTTGGCTTCATATAATTCAACACAGTGATATCTTAGCTATCATCTTTTTAAGGAATTGTTTACAATTAATTATTCTGGATATCACTAATGCTAGTAAGTTATCTTCCCCAATCGATGTTCATTATGAGAAATTTTAAAAATATGAAAGTATATCCATACATTAAATTAACCCATGACAGTGCTGCTTAGAAATTACCATTGTGTTGTATAACATGTTGTATGTTCTTCTAGTGTTAGTTTGCCACGAAAGACCAAACTTACATTATAGGTATTTTATTGAACTAAAATGTTATAGTACTGATTTATTGATGGTGTGTGTCAATATATGATAAAATATTTTCTAAGTTAATAAATATTCTTAAAATTATTATTAATAGTTTCATAGGGTTTTCAGGATAAATACACTACCATTTATTTAACTGCCCTTTCTACTTGGTCACAATTATACTCTTTTGTGTATTTCCTGTAATTCTGTACAGAAAAGATACTAGCCTCTGTACATGATAGCAGTTGATAGTGCATGCATGCATGTATTCTATTTGTCTTAAAAATATTCTGTCTTATCACATGAATTTCCAATGGCAAATGTTTCCTCCAAAATTCTAGGAGTTGACTTCTGTAGTGTTTTCAAAAGCAGAATAACTATGATTTTAAAAAAATAATGAATTTCTCTAATGTTCAAAATGTCACACCATATAATGTAAAATGGGGCAAAAGTTAGGGGCTAAAAATCTTAGCAAAGTATAAAAACATTTAGGAAAAAATTTTAGTGGCCATTTATTTTTAAAGTGACATTATATTGCCTGATAACTTATTCGCCAACTTAAATTCTGAAAATCATTTATAAATATTTATAAAAATAGCTCTACCCTGTACCTGCACCTAGCACTCTTCTAACAGAAATGTTTTTACCTTCTAATTATTATTTATTCCACAAGCAAGTTTAGCTCCGTACACTGTACCTGAAATTGAAAATATAATGTCCATTTTTTAATTAACTCCAATTACTTTTCAGGATTGAAAGTTAAAACTAAGTAAATACTTAAAGTCATGAGAATAATATCTATCCATATTCTCTGTTATTTATATATTATATATTTTATATATTCTTACTATTTATATTTATTATATCAAATAAAAATTGGTTCTTTGAAAGAATAAATAAAATTGGTAAGCCATTATATTTATCTGGAAACTGAGGCACAAATAGATTTGATATCTGACTCAAATCATGCAGCCAACATGCATGTTAGTCAGAAAGTTAGCATAGGCTATGAAAGATCAGGGCTCCCCATTTATCAAGTACTAGCAAATGAGTATCTGACATAAACACACTTTAAATTCCAAATGTTTTCTTGTAAGAGGCAAAATATCTGGGTGATCTGGGAAGAAAATCCAACCACATACTTGAAGAATCATCTAGTATTTTGAGCATTACCTGCCTCTTCCCTTCCTATGTCATAGAGGGGATTGCTTGAGCTTTCTAGGGTAATTGTCACAGAGTAATTAGAAGCATTTTTGTAAACAGTGCTTTCAGTTTTCTAGAATGGTTGGAATTTTATTGTTCAAGGCATGACAGCAGGATGAATGGGACTAAAATGTCAGTTTTTTAGTGACATTTTCCTGCAGTTTTCTCTATTTCAATTTTATTCTCTGTAATTTATATCTATTTTTATATTGGACAGATATGTGGGGAAATATCACTTCTTGGTCAGTGGGAGAAAACCTTCAGTGCATTATGGATTTTATCCTCACTCTAATTAGTAAAAATCTGCCCAACAAGTTCATTGGTTTTCTTTCTGTTTCTGGGTCAGTGATGACCATTTCAGTGACACATTCCTAGCAATGATTCCTTGGTATTCTTGCCTTCTTACACTGGGTCACCAGTCACAGTGAGGATTATAAAGAAGTGAGCTTACAGGTCTGTCAAGGCAATTAAAATTTCAGTTCTCAGAAACTTCATATAATGAAAATATCACATTCATCATCATTTTTGGAAAAACTCCATACTTTAACAGGACACTTTGCTACTGGCGCATTATACTTAGGCCTATTGAAGTAGAGCAAAAGAGTTACACAAAGAGTCTTATCCAGGAAGACAGACAGTGAGAGGAGACAGGCAGTGGGGGGAGGGGACACAGAGAGCAGGGAGGAGAGGATAAGAACAAAAGAATAGTGAAAAAGAAGTCAGCCAGTCGCTTAAAAGGAGCATCTACACATCTCTCCATAAAGTGACTCGATTTATTTTTCCAGCAAACTGTTTGTATTCAGTCTCATGGTTTATGACAATTAAGAAAGTGCAACTTACTCGATAGACCTAGGTTTTAATTTTTCTAAATTTAGCTGTATAAGATTCCAGAATAAAAATCTCTGCAAAAGCTTTCTCAGGATTAATCCTTTGGAAAAGACATAATCAATTATTTTGGATTATCATACTTCCTAGAGATAGCCATGGTAAAGGCAAAGTTCTGAAAATCGAATGAAATTTGGATTTAAGCAACAGTTTTGCACAGAAAATTTGATCTTTACATAAGAAATAACCCCCTTTTTTGCCTTCCAAAATTTGATAGCAGATCAAAGGCTTGAAAATTTCTGCAAAACAAATAACTGATAGAACTTATAGTATCTCAACTATTTTTAGTTAGGGTCATGAAGCTATGGAATACATTAAGTGGTTTGTTTTTAGTTTTATTTTTGTTTTCCAGGAACGGCTTTTAGGTCTTATGAGTTCAACTGATAGTTTTCATGCCCATTGCCCAGGGCTTTTCATAAGACCTGCTGGGCAAACTATGCACAGTGATCCCAGTAGTAATGTGATTTGTAATATCTCACTGACATGGCTCAGTTGCAGTTTGGAAATCATCTAGAGAGCTTCCAAAATAAACACAGTATGAAAAAGTTTGACTCCTTGTTTTTATTTACATCTATCAAGTATTTTCAGGGATAGAGAAGATGACCTGTTCTGGTTCCGCCATTTATTACTTGTCATTGCCGCACAGTGGAGCATCATGGTAATTAATTACCATGTGGCAGATAAGGGCACATACCAACAGAAGTGGTCTGTAGCCTCTTCCCTCCTATCTTTAAAAGTTGCTTTATTCTTTCAAAACAGACTCTAGCTTGCTTAACAGACAGGATGCTTGTCTCAGCTGGCTTCCTGAGCAAGGAAATCTAGCATTTCTGAAAGGAGATTATTCTTATTAGAAATGAGTCTTCTATAGCAGCATTAATAAAGTAGTGATTTTTTCAAGCATAATTTTAATTATATGTAAATTCTGTTTTGAAATAGCATTTAGTCCCTGGCTTGGCACCTAAATCTGACCAGGCTTGTGAAGGATCCATGTTTGTGAAGGATCCATAGGAGAAATGGGAAGAAAGATGTAGAGGAACAGAAAAGACTTCTGATACTATCTAATAGAAGGTCTGTTTCTGTATCTATTCCTTTTCATAATGAAAGCAGTAGGAATCCAGTTGTTATGTGTTCTTTTCGCTCTAATGGTGTCTTCTTCCTCTTTTCTCCACCTCACAGAGCAGCAATTTCCAGCTGATAGCCCACAGACAAAACCAACCTCAAATATATTCCCTAGGTTAGCAGACTGGAAAATTTGAATTTGCATGCCTTTAGATGGGACATCCCGGATGCCTACATGCCACACTATCTCCTATTATCAAACAGTGCTCTGGCATATGGGTGCTACCTCCCTGATTTCTAATGACAGTGAAAATACATACCACCTAGCCCACATAGTAATTTCTCATTTCTCTCAAATTAATAAACAAATTAATCTTTTTTTAAAAAATGTACTCATTAGTATAAAAGCAATATGCATAATCTGGTGTAAATAGAAATGGATGTATATATTCCACATTGTAAATATACACTGAAACATTTACATTGCACTCCATAAACATATGCAATTATTGTCAATAAAAGCTTTCATCGAAGGAATGTATGCATACAAAACTCAGCAAACAAAGAATAACAGCAAAATATCTCTGCATCTTCACCTTCCAACCCTTTCCTATCTTAGTTGCCTAAAGGAAACATCCTTATCAGATTCCTGCCTACCCTCACAGAAAATCTCTAGACATAAACAGGCCTGTAGAGATGCATAAGTAAAATTTCATAAATCAAAATGATATCATATTATATGATAATGGAATTATCGAGTGTTTGGTTTTTTAGCACAGGGCAGTATCTTAAATACTTCACTAAGAAAATAATAATAGTTGGTAACCATGGAAAAAATATTCAACATCATTCAAATGAAAAAATGTAAATTAAACATTGAAATACAATGTTTCATCAATCAAATAAGCGGAGATGAAAAATTCAGTAAAAGCCAGTCTTAGGAAGGAGGGACAAATTGCATTTAAATCATATTATCTAAGTTGTACTCAGTGACTGACAGTCTATAAACCCTAGTAGCTCACCACTGTTCTACATTCAGCTCACCAAAAGGGGAGATAAAAACTGAGAAGTTTAGTAATGAAATTGAATATTTGGGAAACAATACAAATTATATACATTATAATTTTTGAGTGATATTTTTTAGCAACAGTTCTTGGATATTTAATTCCCTGAATTTTCTCAACAGTCTCATGTTCACAAACCTAGGTATCATCTAGGAAATCTAAGAGTTCTAATCTCATTTCTAGTGGAAAACTATATGTGAAATTATAATTAGTGCAAATATAGGGATCTAAATATACCAAATGTTATTGTTAAATCTATGTATGTAATCATTTGGGCAATGTAGCCAATTGGGAGACACAAAATTCTCTGCACAAATATCTGTCATGGCATGTAGGGGGTGGGCCAATATATGTGTGAGGGGGCTGAGGATGGTCATGGTACCGGACATGCCAAATCCCTGTCAGTTATCCAGCTGGCATAAATTTGATTACACATAAGCCTAAATTCACCAGTGAAGAAATTTCCCAGAGTCATTACTTCTCATTTATCTCCATAGACCTCAGGTGTTTTTACAGACCTGATCTTCTCTGATATGATGGCACTTTTAATCAATTTCATTTTTTGCAGAAAGAGGGAAAAATGTTGTTCTAAATCTAATGAGTCAGTTCCTCATCCCTCTAACTGGGCCCCACTCTAAATAAAGCAAGATTTCAGGGCACTGCATTATTAATGTGTCATCCTTATGAATAACGAGCATGGTTTGTGAATTATTTCACAATTCTAAGAAAATTTATAACCTTGTCCTTATGCAGCAATATTTGAAGATGCTGAAGATGTTGGTATATTTCTATGTAGACATTTGTGACAACTTCATCTAATGAACTAGTAAAATGTGTATTTCCTTCTGTGACCTGTGTAGAAATTTATACATATGAATTCTTTGAAAAAAAATTAATGATATGTGTCCCCATCTTCTCAAGTTCTTTGAATATCTGAGAGCCTACCCTCACTACAAACTAGAAGTTAATTATCCATTAGCCAGAGAACAGAGGCCCCAATGTTTGGCACATAAGTTCAAAAATCTGAATTCAGAGGCTCAGATATAAAAGGGAAAAGAATTGGTTTTTTTTTTTTCCCTTGTCTCAGACTTCTGGGAGCGTAGAGAGGGAAGGAAGGAAGGCCCGCATGTATAGAAGGAATATGTTCTGAAGCAAAAGCTGCTTGCCCCTAGGACCTCAGAGAAGCATCTTCACCTGTAGAGCTATCCTTATAATCTCTAGCCAACAGCTATATACACGACAACTCAACACACTCTGGTTTTGCTCTTTTGGTACTTTCCAATTAATGTCTTCCACTAGTGGTACTATATGGCACGTTGATTCTCTGACAGTACAATCACCAACATCTTCAGGCTCTTTAGTCTCAAACTTGCACAGGTGACCCACAGAAATTCAAAGCAGAAGAATTCTGGGGTCCTATATGTGTTGAGTAGCCATTCAAAGGAAATCTCATGCAGTGAGTACACTAGCTTGAGGTCTCAAACCAATATAGAACATTGGTGGAACACTCTCACCTTTCCCAACTCATTTATTTCACTTATAAAATGAAGAGTAAGTCTAAGAAATATGTGATATTTTTGGTATTTTCATTATTGCATTGTTACATTAAAATTCAAATGTCAACTGATATTAGTTAAGATAGTAAAATGATTGTGCAGTTATTAGTCATTCATCCAAAAGAAGATTACATTCCTTTAAATTTAGAATGAGCTGCATATGCTTGGAAGTTATCGTTCATAGTCTCCTTATTATCTACACATAACTTTGCTTTAGATAGGGTATCTCTTTGCACCAATGCTCCCTCACTGAACCCAACATAAACCCTCTTAATTGTGGCTCAAGGGAAAAGGACCATTAATCTGAGAATATACAATAGTCATGGAATCCAACAGGAGAGAGTATTCTCTAGCAGCCCTCAAGGTAGCTAGAGTGGTGTGTATCAGACGAGTGTACAGATGAAGAAAAAGCATATAAAAAATGATGTTTATCCCACTACCAAGTCCTTCTCCCTTAAAATCTTTAAGAATATGCATTTGAGAAATGTTATAAGAAAGACACATGTACACTATAGAAACTCTACTGTCTATAGCATCCTTTATGGAAAACTTATAACCACAGGAACTAAGAAGAAGTGTTGACCCCTGAGTAGGTGTCAGATACGCAAAGAAAATATCACTGATATTATGATATTTAATTTTACATAACGTTGCATAAGAAAAGTACTGTGATTATCTCAATTTTTTTCATTTCACTGATGAATAAACTGAGTCTCAATATGAGAAAAGACTGGTGGAGGATCACAGTGTTGCTAGTTGGCAGAACCAGGATTCAAACTTCAGAAATCTAACAGTTACACTCGTGTAGGATGTTAAGACTGAAGTCATTTTCAAAAAGACACCGGGCACTTCCTAGGACAATGTAGAATGCCTGCAGCAGGTAACATCCAGAGCACTTCTGTCCTGGTTCTTCCACTTATGAGTAACCTGTATTCTAGCATGTTATGCTCCTGAGACCATAATTTACTCACCTGGAAATAGTGAATGAAAGAATACCACATTAAAGATTCAATGATAATATTAAATAAGAGAATATTTATCTACAGACCCAACTGAACTATATACTCTATTTTTTCTCTATGGGAACACCATAGGAAAGATGAAGGTTTGTCCTGGATGGGGCCAATCAAAACCCAGGTATCTCTTAACTGCATAAAAGCAATACTAACCTCTATAAGCAAAGTAAATCAGCAAGGAACAATTATAATCTGAAATTAATATACTTAAGTTTTTACTTTGTGTTTCTTCAAGTTTCTGGTGTTGTGGTATGGTGACTTAATAAGTTTAATCATTTCTCCTAGGAGAGCCTCTTCTAGTTCTGATCTGTTATAAGCAATAGAGGGAACATAAACATCCTCTTGATTGCTATTTAGAAGAAACTGAGTTCAATCAGAACTGACCATGGAATGTCTTATTTAAAGCATCTGTATGAAACTACAGTGAAGAACTTGACATTATTCATGTCTTTATTTGTGTTCAAAGGCTGAGAATTTTTCTTCCATTATGTTGCAAACAAAAAAGAAGACCTTGGGCCAGGGATTTAGCTCAGCGGCGCAAGCACCTGCTGAACAAGTGCAAGGTCATGAGTTCGAACCCTGGTACAAAAAATAAAAAATAAAAAGTATATATATATACATATATATATATATATATACACACACACACACACACACACACACACATACCTTGAGCAGAATAATATATCCCTAACTGTTTCTAATGTTCTAGGTGGAAACAAAACACATAACAGGATAAATGTACATATAACTTTTGATCAAAGTAAAATCATTCAGTACACCCAGTAATTATCAGATGGAGAAACTTGACAAATGACTTCCCCACTCTGCTAACTGACTGACAGAATTTTGGTACACATTACAGGATTAACATCATTTGTCTAAAAGTTGTCATCTTTAAGGAATTTGTCTTGCAGGATTTGTGAGATTCAAGAGAAACATGTCTAATACCACCTCTTGTCTAAACCAAAAAGGATAAATGATTTGAGAAATGTCCAAGTCAGAACATTCATTCTGCAGATATTCATTCTTTATTATTATTATTATTATTATTATTATTGAGATAGGGTCTCACTAAATCACTAAATTGTCTCAAACTTATGGTCTACCTGCCTTGGCCTCCCAGAGTGCTGGGATTACAGCTACGTGCCTACATAACCCACTCTCATCCTCTTTCATGCTGAATGTCAGAGATTGCACATGGTCCCTGCTTCAGTAAGTGTGAGGTCAAGGACAGATGAGAGATCCATGAGAGATTCAAAACTTTTGGACATGACTGTGATGGAGATGAGTACTGGGTGCTAAGAGCAGAGTAGACTATACTCTATAAAAGGGAAAGAATGCCAACAGATGGCTTCCCAGCTGAAGTAATAAGGACACTGGGATTTCAAACAACCAATTAAGAAGGTACAGTTGAACATTGAGTTCAGGAAAAATAACTTATGCAAAAATCCGGAGTCAACAATAAGGAGCATGATGAATCCCCCAAACAGAAAGAGGTCCATCCATGGTGCTTGGGTAGAGCGTGGCATGGTCTGAAAAGAGGTGGCGCTGGAGTGGTCATGGGCCCCCAAGCTCAAGTAGCTTCCTGGGAGCTGTGGCAAGGCACTGAAACCCTGTACAAGGCCAACAGAGATGTGCATGGAAAGGTTTTATGCACAAAGATGGCATGATTAGACCTGTGGCTGTATTACTACCTAGCATACTAATTAAACCGATTCTAATGTATAACTGTGTTTCGTTATTCTTGGTTCCTTATTTTGAAAAAATATACACCTAAGAAGTTCTGAAATGTTCTGGGTTAATTTTGACATGTAGGTCAATGCTATAATATTTAGGTCAGCATTTATATAACAATTTCACTGAGAAAATTGAGAGTAAAGATTATGGAAGAGGAAGAGCCTACCAAATGAAACTCTAGTGTATTACCAGCTGCATAACTGTGAAACCCTGTGCTGAATGTACTTGAATGGTCAAAAACAATGTTTCAAAGTTCTCGAAGAAACCTTTTAGTGTTGTAGCTGGGGTCACTATGGTAAGGGAAGAGTTAACTGTATTAATGGAAAGTGAGAAAGACTGGGACTGAGATTTCCTAATCTGATAGCCAGAGAGAAATAGAAAGACAGACAGAGACAGACAGAGAGAAAGAGGGAGAGAGACCGCGAGCTAGGAGTGTGGGACAGTATGGTGAATCTCCTCCTTGGATGCACATCAGAATCACCTAGGGAGGATCCTAAAAACATCAGGATCTTAGCCACACCTCTTTTTTATTTAATTGGGCTGGGTGAGCCTAAGATGTTTTTTATTTTTAAACAATTCATAAAGAACTCCAAGATGTAACCAATGTTGAAAACCAAGGGTATAGGATTAGGAAATACAGAAGAATGGTCTGAAATTTTAGCTTGTTCTTGAAACAGAATTATCTCTGTTCTTTTTTTATTCATAAATATTTCTTGTGACATCAAAGATGACTTTATTTTTATCTTTTTGTTTGTTTTTGTTTTTTTATCGGTACCAGGGATCGAACTCACGACTGCCTGCTTGCAAGGCAGGCGCTTATGCCGCTGAGCTAAATCCCCAGCCCCCAAAGATGACTTTAAAGTGTATTTCCAACATAGCAAGACAATGATAAAACATACTATGGACACAAAAGAAATTCAGCTCTTATTCTCTGCCTTCAGTTTCCATATGTGTAAAGCAATATAATAATAATATCTACCTGATTTGATGAATGGAAGGATAAAATAGGTTAGTAAGTGAAGTGGCTTCCGAATACCTGGTATGTGGGTGTCTGATAAATGTGAACTAGCGTTCTCAAACCGGGTGAAGTCAATAAGGAACGAAAGGACAGTAAGAATGGAAATCACAAGGTGTGTTACAAAGACACCAATTAGTTTGGTTCACAACTTAGAGAATAATAGGGAGAATATTTGCAAAGCTAAGTTAAGGCCAAATTGATCCGGCCCGCGGATCAGTCCGTGGGTCTCACCTGGAGAGGGAATGGGGATGGGGGCAGGGCAAGAGGAAAGAGAGACGGAGACAAGTCGAGCAATTCCAATCAAGTCTCATTTATTGAGGAAGTGAACATGGCTTATATAGAGGGCAGAAATGAGGGAGTCAGATCATGTGACATAGTCGGGTAACCAGGCAACTATGGGTGGTACTAACCCTTTGGCGGGAGTATCTAAGCAACAGTTGGGTGGGCTCAACTTTCTGGCGGGAGTAACTATGGGCGACAGTGGGAGGAAGTGTGTCATCAGGCAGAGATGTTGTGGAGAGACCGGATAGGTCGCAGTCATGTCCGGCCAGGCAGAGAGAATCATGGGTAATGTAGGCAGACGCACCAAATG